>JAODAL010020585.1:0-69063 GCA_025379985.1 Phyllomedusa bahiana | reverse complement strand
TTTAAAAAAACCCAATAGTCTTTTCTTTTTTCCATAATTTTTTTATCCTTGGATTGTAGATTTTTTAATTCTGTTCTCTGTATGATTATGGTGGCGGCCATTTCACAGCATTAAGAGAGATGCTTTACAGCATCCTTATGGACATAGGGGCCTGGGAACAGGAGCAGACGCATAGACTTCTATAGGAAAGTCTTCTAGGCATGACTTGGCAAGAAGTCAGTTTGCAGGGCTCACCAGTGAAGTTGATTTTTGGGGCACTTTAGTGGAGCTGATTCTTGGGGTCCACCAGTGGAAGTAATTCTTCTTGCCCATCAGTGAAGTTCATTCTTGGTGCAAACCAGCGGAGTTGAATCTTTGGGTTCACCAGTGGAGTTGATTCTTGGGGTCCACCAGTGGAGTTGATTCTGGGGCCCACCAGTGGAGTTGATTCTTGGGGTCCATCAGTGGAGTTGATTCTTGGGGTCCACCAGTGGAGTTGGTTCTTGCGACTGACCAGTGGAGTTGATTTTTGGAGCTCACCAGTGGAGCTGACTCTTGGGGTCTACCAGTGGAATTAATTCTTCTGGCCCATCAGTGGAGTTGGTTCGTGGGACCAACCAGTGGAGTTGATTATTGGGGCCCACCATTGGAGTTGATTATTGAGGCCCACCAGTGGAGTTGATTCTTGGAGCCCACCAGTTTAGTTGGTTCTTGGGAGCCACCAGTAGAGTTGATTTTTGGGGCCCACCCTACAGCTACCATTATTACTGCATTTGACTCTTGCATTTTGCCTCTTGCTTTCTGCCTTTCTTTCTCTGCATTTCTCCCTGAAAAGCAGGCCCAGGCTTATCCATCCCTGGGGTCCACCATGTCCAGAGGTCCACCAAACCCAGGAGCCCACTGGGGGTTACCCAGTGGGCCAGTCATAGCCTAATGGCACTAGAGAGACAGTTTTTCCTTCTGAAAGAGCAATAACTTGCATGCTTTTTCGCAGGGGCATTGGTGAAATGGTTTAAAAAAAGGTCTACAGGAGACGTTGGTTCAATCTTCTCAAGATCTGTGTCATTGCACAGATTATAGATTTATAGGAACATGGCTGGGCTAGTTACGAATGATACACTGCTCTCCCATGATAGCTATGAGACAATGAGTTCGTTATAGCAATTTTCCAGTGACTCTATGATACATATATTTCATTTCTTGAAGTAATTTTTCATTGAGAAGCTCTTGCCAGAGACATGGCAAACAAGGACATACACAAATCTGCACTGAGTGTACAGTAATTGGAAAACTAAATTTATACTATACAGGTCTAAAGCTGACAAAGGCTCTTGGGAATTGGAAATTGCCACATATAGGAGAAATGGAACTTCACTGGCGTTTGGCAAGTCAGGAGTTACTGTAGGTCCCCTCATGTCTATGATGTTTGCAAAACTGGTACTTTTTTTAGGTCTAAAACCTGTTTAGGTCGAAAACTCACTCTTTTGCCCATAGTAACCTATGGGCAAAAAAGTGAGTTTTAGACCTAAACAGGTTCATACATGTGGCTCTAGGTGTCCATTCGGTGTTCCCTGTACATCAGTAGGAGGGTTTCTCTAAAGATGTCCTACAGGTTCCAAAGTTGTCTTTTTATGTTTCAAAACCACTTGTCCTTGGCAATAGTTTAGTCGAAAAACAAATAACTCATCCAGAGGGTCGGACTCAGATTCATTTAAATGAATGCCACTGTCTTAGTTCCATTGACTTCTTTGGTGGAAAATTGACACTCATATGACGTTTGATAAGATATGGAAGAATGCTTATGCTCTGCGTGTCAGCTCCTCACACAACATTCACCAAGACTTCTCTCGTGCTTTTCTCACACTCTGGAACTCACTGCCACAATACCTTGGACTCTTCTCCACCCTCACTACTTTCAAAAGTAACCTTAAAACCCATATCTTCAGAATAGCATACAATTTACAATACATTTGCTGCCACTAACCCTACTTCCACCCAAACATGTCTGCCGCTCACCTTCTGTCTCTCTCCTCTTCCCTTGGAGACTGTAAGCCTTTGCGAGTAGGGTCTTCTCTACCTCTATACCAGTTGTTAGTCAATTAGTGTTGCCATTGTACTTTGTTTGGTCCTATGTAATGAATGTAACCCCCTCTCGAATGTACAGTGCCCTGGAACTAATGGCGCCTTTAACTAAATAATAATAATAATAATAATAATAATAATAATAATAATAACATTACATATAACAGCACAGGGGATGTGTACAAAAACACACATGGAAGAACCAAAAACCTCTATTAGATAGCTGTATGGCCACATCTTTGCATATCACCCATAACTAGCATGGAGCCGTAGTATTGGCATGAGCACTAATGTTGGCAACAATACTGTACATTTTGCTTGAAATGCTCTTAAATGAGTTTTGTGTGCGCCAATATGTATTATACATGAATGGATATGAATGAATGAATGAATGAATGTAACTATGATAGGATGGGTACCAACTTGTACATCGGTGCTCCATTGGTCTGGTCCATTGTTCCACCATGACTTCGATATCAGGTCAAATAAGAATTCAAGTCAATCGAAGCAATTTTCTTTTCCTAATTCTCTCCTCCCCATTGATCTGCTTGGACCCCTCCCTATTGACCTCACCATCGAGATAGCACAGCTTGAACCTCTTGGTCTCCTTCATTCCACTTAAAGGGGTCATCTCACCTCAGTCCTGTTTTTTTGGTTTCACTTTTAATTCAGGTGTGTATTTACTGTCTTCTACCAGGCGCCAGTGAGAAGCCAGGTCTGTAGCTATAGCAACCAGTGCTGGCAGCCTATCATGAGGGATGAAAGAGGTCTGTAGATATAGCAACCAGCTTGGCAGCCTATCAGAAGAGATTGAAAGGTCTGTAGCTATAACATCCAGTGCGGGCAGCTATCAGAAGAGATTGAAGGCTGTAGCTATAGCGACCTGGGGAAGCTGATGCAGCCCATACAAGAGGGGAGAACTCAGAATAGGTAGGACACTGTTAATGGACACATATTGCAAAGTGACTTGTTTTTGCCAGATCTTTAACATAGAAAGTAACGATCCCTGTAGTGAGACAACTCCTTTAACTAAGTCTAATGTGGGAGACAAGAGTCCTAAATATAGGACACCCCCTCTATTAACTCGGAATTCCATGATAGACTATTTTAAAACAGTTTTCTAACCAGACAACCACTTTGGATACAGAAACATAGAGGAGCCGAAGACACTAAGCTAAGAAAGTGTTTTGGAGCCACAAGTGACGATAACTTTTAATACAATTCAATGCTTTCCACGTAGGATTCTTCTTCTAGTGTTTCCAAAGCATTACTAAAAAGAGATCAGTATTTATGAGTTGTTTCAGTCTCTGTCGAGGAGCATTTGGTGGCTGGCATAGGCTAATACTCAGCAGATGGCAGAGTCCAAATATCCATGATAACAACGGCTGTTATTTTCAGGGCTGTCATTTTATAGCTTAAAGCTAGAAAATAAAAAACTTGAGTCACAAATGCAAGAAAAAATATTTAAGTCCAGTTAGCTCTTAAGGACCAAGTCATTTTGGCCTCCAGGTTTATGCAAAATTTGAGTTTTTTAAAGGGGCATTCCTACCATAGACTTTGATAGCATATCGGTAGGATACACCATCAAAGTGTGATTGGTTAAGTTCCCACCTCTGGAACCCGCACCTATCTCAGGAATAGGCCCCCGACAATGTTGGCTCAGAATTGAGAGCCGGTTACGCTTGTGCATGACTCTTTATTCTGTTCTGTGGGAGTTCAGGTGAGCGCTGTGTTTGGCCGTACGCCTCCCATAGAATGGAGCTACGATTAAAGGAGTTTTGCCACGATCTAATGTTGATGTGGGATCCTCCAAAATGGGTATTTAATCATTTTTCTAAATATATGTCATTAAAAAAGTGAAGTCTGTGAGAGCTATAGCCTGACTAACATGCCCTTAGTTTCCGGACTGTTTACATTAGATACGACAAGGAGCTGACAGGAGCTGATCTGGCCGCGCTTGCGTTGTTTGCACTTCTTATCTGATGGCAGGGGATATGAATGAGCTTTGAAGGGACTGGGGAGAAAAGATCCTGTGTATTTTGTATAGAGAGTCCACTGGTTGTAATGTAATTATCTGAGTAAACATGCAGACGCTCCCTGGATCCCTGCTCAGCCCCCCCTCCTCCTGCAGCAGTTCATGAACAAATGAAAGAACGCTGCCTGCTCGGAGCTTATCTTCGCTCCTGAGCAGATAAGAGGGAGAAAACAAAACCTGTAGAGCTTGTGCACAATACAGTTATCCCCTGTGGATTAGCCAAACAATGTTTGCTCAACTACAGAGACTGAATATCAGGAGCGTGTGTGGGAGGTGGAGCGATAAACTCACAGATGAAGTACTTGTTTTTTTAAACAGAGAAACACAACGCCCCTTTTTCAAGCCTCAAGAGGGGAGTATCAGCCTGTTAGGTGAAGAACTCACTTCTTCCTTTAAGGACTTCTGGTCCGAAATGCGTCAGCGGCAAAACAGTATACTGCATTGGAGAGACGCTGTTATGTGATGCATATGTGATATTGTTTTGGAGACAAACATTTTTTTAAAGACCAGAATGAAGATAGGATTTTAAACTTATCCAGTCCTGATTCGGTAGCTTTTTCTCATTTGGCATACTTCCATTCTGCCATTTTTTCTCTCTGATGAACCTGCACAATCCTGAGGGAAATGTGTCGGTGTCTGGAGTCTAGGAAGCGCTAGTTTCTGCTAGCTTTGAAAATGTGTCATTTTTTATAGGTGGGTTCTATAGTGTGACCCTATACCAATTAGTATTCCCTATTTTTTGTGATATCTCTACATTGGCATATCTTGTGTCTTATTTCTCTTCCCCTAATTTTTCCCTTTCAGGGATAGTATAGAGTGTTGGCAGGGCTTTATTCCAGTGTGGTGTCGCCCTTTTCGGGGCATTAGTTCCCTCTTCAGGTTGGGTTTCCTTTTTTAGGGCACATTAGGGTAAGTGTCATTTGTTATTTTTTTTGAATTATTACATTAAAAGTTACATTTTTATCCAGGATGCCCTTCCTGTCATTTTCCGTGAATTTACAATAAATTTTCTCTGGGTGTGTTGTCCATAATTTTTGTTAATTCTAGTGTTTTTGTCCAAACCACAATATTGATAAAAATTGCTCCTGTGATTTCTTTGATGGTATATGCTATCAATTTTCTATCAAAGTGTGAGATGGGAACATCTCTTTAATAAAAAATTTGCATTGGTACCAATATATGAAGTTTTGTGGAACAGGTTGTATTTCTGTAGATCCAATATGGACACTTCTAGAATAACATCTGGTTCCAACTTTATGTCCAAATAAGCTTCATTGTTGCACTAAATGGGTTCAGTAACTTCATTCCAGTTCCAGAAACTGCACTATACTTATTTATATTCTTGCTACCAGTATAAGTGCATTCAGTAGGGTGGATAAGTTTAAGTTGACTAACAACCACTTAACTTCCTGTCATTTCAGTAAATTGGGATCCTGTGTAGGAGTGATATATCTATCATTCAATGCTTTTTTCCATTAGGGCATCTGTAAAACATGCTGACATTACCACTGTATTATGAATTCTAACATAGAAAAACTCTTCAGTACTGCCTCCCCTCTCACAGCGTGAAGTCTCAGCAATACAGAAAGAGTGTGAAGCTGCAACTACAAGCCCCCTTGTCCCCAGTGTTATAACTTTAGGTCTTGCATTGGTTGCATTAGGGATGCCATTAGGGAAGTACTACCAGTACTCATTTTGGGGCCCTGATTAAATCCACAATATAGGGGTCTGCTTATAAGTGCAAGGTAGGAACTGGCAATTGTCCAAATGAGCCATATGGACCCTCCTAACGATTACCAGTTTCTACCTTGAAATTGAGACCAGGACTTATGGTCCAGGAAGCCCACCGGCCCCTTAATACCTGCTTTTAGTAATGTTTACAGGAATAAAATTACTAAAAATTTAATATTTTGCTATTTGCCTTGCTCTGACCCCAGTACATCAGGATTCAACACCAGATCACTTCCCCCATGTGAACACTGTCCCAGGTGCATTGCTCTGTCTTTTTGTCCTATCAGATGTAATTCAGTGAAGACCAGAGGAACCTATTGGAAGGACAGCAAGATCCTGTAGGATCTGTCAGGATCCTGCATGACTCCATTGTTGAAATCACACCTCTGGTGTCACTAGTGCCTGGTAGCTGATGAGAGCAGGGGTTCCATAGAGGTTGCATGACCACAATAGACATTGTACCATTAAATGGAGACCCCCAACCACAGCAGCCACGAAAACACAACTGGACCAAAAAAAATTCTCTCATATTGCTGAACTTCAAAGGAATTGCCCTTTACATTATAGCAGAGAGCGACTTAGGCCTATTAAAAAGGCATGGCTGGATTTAAGGGTTTGTAAAGTAAGTATTTTTTCTGGTTGCAGTGGTGGTGGTGGTGGGGCGGTTGCGATAAATACTCAGGGAGAGGGGCTACAGTCATAGTTTGAAGTAGGTCTTTACCTTTTCTAGTTATGCCTCTTAGAGCCGGGATGATGGGTAGGCAGAGATAGGCACCACCTAGGGTGTCTACCTTTGCTTGTCAGGAAGGGCATGCAAGAGCGTATGGAGTGGGCTCAGGAGTTGAGCCTGCTTCATACACGGTGGGTGTCAACTGTTAGTTACAGCCAATACCTGTCTTTAGTGGCTGAGACCAGAGACAACTCCAGTCTTGGCCGTTTAACTACTTAGATGCCATAGTCAATGCAACCACATCTATGCAATTATGCAGAAGGAAGACGCCCCCTTCTATTTTCTGATAAGAACGCTCATGATGCAATTGCAGTGTGCCGACCAACAATCATGGCCGATGGGAGCCTAAAAAAGGCCCCCAGGGCCGCCATCTTATTGCCTCTATCACACCTTGCCAGGGACAAGGTATAATAGAAGAGCTGTAACTACATACAGTTCAGCTATACATTAGCATTGCAGAACAGTGTACAAGTGATTGTGGTAATGTGACCTGGAGGAGACTAAAATTACAAATTAGACATTTTTTAAAACTTCATAAAATATTAAGTTCAAAATACCATCCATTTCCTAATCCCATACCTTTTCCCTGTGTCATTTCTCATGATTACACACAACTTTAGTTATGGACCTCGATGGTTTGATTTCTTTGCCTGTGTGGATTGGATGGGTTGTTACTGACATCTATTGACAATTTCATGTCAATAGCACTTTTAGAAATATAATTACCAAGAAACGTGTTTAATACTTATTTCACCCACTGTATACCAGCTACAGGGGAAATCAACAAAGTAAAAATAAAGTATGTAAAAATGCCCACCTTTGTCTTTTCACCCCCGAGATCTTTTTCTGACCAATTTGGTGGGATATTAGGTAAAATAAATAAAATAACAGAATCACACGCTCACACACACACAAAAAAAATAATAATTAAAAAAAAATGTTGCCCCGCCACTGAAATTTTATAACACTTATATATTAATGACCAAGATGGAAAAGTGAGGAAATTACATAACTTTTTTTAATAGCATCACTTTTGCTGTAAAAATAAATAAAATAAGATATGAAAAACAGCTTTTCAAAAAATGTTTAACTTCTTTCCCTGATATCATAAAAAACCTAATAAAAAATTACATTAAAATTTGACATTATATATCACAAAAAAGGAAAAAATTGTTAAATTAAATGAGTGCAAGAAACCCCTTTTCTTGTACTCATTTATTTTACTAATTTTTTTGCCTTTTTTGTGATATATAATGTCAAATTTTGATGTCATTTTTTAATTAGGTTTTTATGACACTTGGCCCAGCCAAGTGTCATGTAAACGGTGGTACAAATATTCATAATTTTCCACTTCTTGATATTCTGGGCAAAGACTTGCAGGAATTTGGTATGGATTTTGTCATTTAAATCTATTGTATTAAGCATTGGGACAATTGAGCTGCGGTATAATAAGCTTAGCGACGGCTGCGTTTCGCGCCCCTCCTGTCGTCATGGCGTCCGTTAAGTCGCCACATTCAGGGCTCGAACAAATAAAGATTCTGTTTATTTTCTAAAGCTCAAATTAAATTTCTCCTACTTGGAGCTCTTATCCGGGTTTGTTGCTCCCACTCTCATCTTTACACACACAGTATAGTGAATGTGCTCTCATTTATTAAAATCTCAAGGAGAAAATTATGATAATCCTGCGCCGGGGACCAAAGAGACTATGCTCTTTCTAGAAAATTAATTAGATCATGTTTGAATACTCATATTTCTCTTTTGTATTTAGCTATGCGAAAATAGTTCTTCTTGATTGCCTTGGGGTTTAGGGATGACCTGCTACCGACCTAATTAAAAAAATACACAACAAAGCGGCTAATTTTCCGAGCTGGCAGTCAGTGAGTTTATCACTTTCCTACTTAGATAGTTTTTAAAAGAATGTTATCACTTGGAAAATCGATTAGGAAAAAAGTCAGCGGAGATAAGTGATTTTTTTCCTCTGATGCAAAGTGTAAGTGAATGTATAGATGTAGCAGAACTGAAAGGGTGATTCACTGCTGTGGGGTTGTTTTGTTTGTAGCTCGGTTAAGATAATGCACATGCTTTACTTGCAGACTATGTTCACACTAGCCACAATGAGGCTCAGGCTTGGACTGGTCTACAGAGGAACAAGGGAAACCCCCAGTAGGTCCTTGGGCATGGTGGGCCCCTGGACATGGCAGAGAGAGAGGGAAACAAAGAGAAGAGAGAAGCAGAGTGCAAGTCAGGTAGAGGAGCTGTAGGGTGGGCCCTCTAAAACAAGTCCACTGGTGGGCCCTAAAAATGAACTCTACTGGAGGGGCCCAGGAATCTACTTAGCTGTCGGGTCCTAGGAATAAACTCCACTAGTTGGCCCAAATAATCAGTTCCATTGGTGGGCCCCAAGAATCAACTCCACTCGTGGGCCCCAAGAATCAACTCCACTGGTGGACTCCAGAATCAACTCCACTGGTGGGTCGCAATAATCAACTCCGCTGGTGGGCTCTAAAGGTCAACTCCATTGGTGGGCCCCAAGAATAAATTCAACTGCTGGGCCCCAAAATCTACTCCTCTGGTGGGGCCTAGAATCAACTCCACTTCTGCGCCCCAAGAATCAACGCCAGTGGTGAGCCCCAAGAATCAACTCCATTGGTGAGCCACAAGAATCAACTCCACTGGTGGACCCCAAGAATCAACTCCACTGGTGGGTCCCAAGAACCAACTCCACTGGTGGGCCCCAAGAATCAACTCCACTGGTAGGCTCTAAGAATCAACTCCATTGGTGGGCCCCAAGAATAAATTCTACTGCTGGGCCCCAACATCAGCTCCACTAGTGGGCTCCAAAATCAACTATACCCCAAGAATCAACTCCATTGGTGAGTCCCAAGAATCAACTCTACTGGTGGGCCCCAAGAACCAACTCCACTGGTGGGCTCTAAGGATCAACTCCATTGGTGGGCCCCAAGAATAAATTCTACTGCTGGGCTCCAAAATCAACTCTACTGATGAGCCCCAAGAATCAAACCTCTTTCTATGCATCAAATACACTGTATTATACATGGTAGAGTTTTTATTGATGGAGATATTGATGCATTTTTGGCCCCATTCCATAGAGCTAGTGTTGCTCAAATGGGGCCCTGTTAAATTCAACACAGATTCAACTGAACTTGTGAAGTTTCATGATGCCCCCATTACAATTTCCAGCCCATAAGTTGTGTCTGATGCCACTTTCTTTTACTTCAACATAGACCCGATAATTTGGTAACCATAAGTGATGTCTAATGTCACATCTCATGTCACTTTTGGGTGGCTTACCCCCCTTCCTGACCAGGTTAATTTTCCTTTTCCTTAGTATACACAGTTTTGTACAGTAGAAAGTTTATTTACACTCAGTTGTTCTACTAATTTTTACACCTTTTTTGCGTGATGTGTTAGGCTTTATTTTTATGTAAATTTGCAATAATATTTATGCAATAATGAGGGAAAATATTTTTTTAGAAAGTCTCTTTTCACTTTTTTTATTAATTCATTTTTTAAACATCAATAGTAGCGCTAAAATAAGTTTTAGAAATGTGCTGCTTTTCCCTCCCTCCCTTGTTCTGTCCATCAAATAAACTGTATAATACATGGCAGTGTTTTTATTGGTGAGGCAGGAAGGCAGAGACAAAGAGGAAGCCCAAGGAAAGGGGAATAAAACCCTGAACAGGACTTAAGTGGGCAACCACAATCAACTCCACTGGTGGGCCCCAAGAATCATCTCCACTGGTGGGCCCCGAAAATCAACTCCACTGGTGAGTCCTGAGAATCAGCTCCTTTGGTAGGCCCCAAGAATCACCTCCACTGGTGGGCCCCAAGCATCATCTCCACTAGTAGACCCCAGAAACAACTCCACTGGTGGGCCCCAAAGAATAACTCCATGGGGGGCCCCCCAGAATCACTCCACTGGGGGCCCCCAAGAATCAACTTATGATGGCCCAAGATCCAACTCCACTGGTGGGCCCCAAGAATCAACTCCACTGGTGGGTACCAAGAATCAACTCCACTGGTGGACCCCAAGAATCAACTACACTGATGAGCCTCAAGATCCAACTCCATTGGTGGGCCCCAAGAACAATAAGGGGTGGCCCCCCAAGAACAACCCCATGGGGGCCCCCCAAGGATCAACTCATGGGGGGGCCCCAAGAATGAATTCTACTAGTGGGCCACAAAATGAACTCCACTGGTTTGCCCCAAAAATCAATCCTTGTTCTATCCATCAAATAAACTGTATAATACATGGCAGATTTTTATTGATGAGGCAGGAATGCAGAGTAATAGAGGCAACGACCAAGAGGCAGAGTGTGAAAGGGACGTCAGGGAAATGTGGGTGGACCCCCAAATAAAATCCACTGGTGGGGCCCAAAGAAAACATCTCCCCTGGGAGGGCCCCAGAAGCAACTCCATTGGGGGGGGCCCCAAGAATCACCTCCACTGGTGGGCCCCAAGCTCTTTCCCCCTAGTAGAACCCCCGAAACAACTCCATGGTGGGCCCCAAGAAACAACTCCATGGTGGACCCCCAAAAAAAATTTAATCCATGGGGAGTCCCGAGAATCAAACTCAAAGATGGTCCCCCAAATTAAAATCCTTTTGGTGGGGCCCCCAAGAATCATTCCCCCGTGACCCCAAAAATAACTCCAGTTGGGCCCCCGGGAAACAAATCCACTGGGGGGCCTCAAGAATCAACCCCATGGTGGGCCCCCCAAACTTTAACCCATGGGGGCCCCCCGAACAACGCCCCTGGTGGGCCCAGGGAAACAACCCCTGCGGGCCCCCGAATCAATCCCCTGGTGGACCCCAAAAAATTAACTCCCCTGGTGGGTCCCCCAGAATCAACTCCAAAGATGGTCCCCGAATTAAAACTTTGGTGGGCCCCCAAAAATATCTCCCCTAGAGACCCAAGAATCAACTCCACTGTTGGGCCCCAGGAATCAACTCCACTGGTGGCCTCAAGAATCAACTCCACTGGTGGGCCCCAAACTTCAAAAGCCATGGGGACCCCCAAAAATCAACGCCCCCTGGGGGGCCCCCGGAATCAACCCCCCATGCTGGGCCCCAAGAATAACTCCATTTGGGTTTCTGCGTCAACCTGATTCCAGTAAATTTAACATCATTGTAATATAGATGCCTGAATGAAGATGTTATGTGTTCTATGGGCTCATAGACAGGTTCACTCTTTACAGCGCTCCGTGTGGTCAGACAGAATATTACTGTTAAAATTAACAATCAGATCTTTTTGTCTTGATCAGAGGTTTATAATACAAAAGTAAGATGAATTTTAATTTTCATAAAAGTTGATTTAAGGAAAGTTATCTAACAACCTTAATGACGTTATACATTTATTTTTAAGTGAAGAAAATTAATAAATCTATGGGAAAAAAATAAAAATTTCGGAATACCCTTTTGGGGGTCCTTGTTGTCTTTAAAAGGGTTTTTCTATCTCAAAGTTTCATAGCATGCATGAATGAAATAATGCTCTTTGCTTGTCACTTCCCCCTGTACAAAACTGTCTGTAATTAGCATTGAGCTCCTTGTTTTCATACTTTCTGTTTTTTTTAGTCTGATAAATAAATTACCTTCTTCTGGGGCCGGAGAAACTTCTGAGCTAATGTAAACGTTAAATAATTTTGTCTCTTGTCTGAAAAATAGATCACACAAGCCTCACAGCTTGGACCTTGGGGACACATCAATCCCGTATCAGATAGAACAGACAGAGGGGATGGGGTAAACCCGGGCGGTCACATGGGAAAACCCCAAAAGAGCTCAAAGGTGATAAAATCACTCGTAGTTCCTCAAAAAAAAAGATGAACAAAACAATTTATTTGGAAAATGTCTTTTTTTGTGTTCCCCACATTTTGACGCTAATCTTTGTGGTGAACAACCCCTTTAAGGAAAACTGTCAAGTGGTTAGGGTGCCATTTAAAGATAGGAGGGGAGAAACTGAGCTCTGTGATATAAGGGGTTTTTGTTGGGAGAGAAGCTGGCTTGTGATATATAGGGTTTTAAGTGGGGGAAAAGCGAGCTCTTTTTATATAGGGTTATATGATTTGAGGAGAGGGCTGAGCTCTGTGATTATGGGTTTAAAATAAGGAGAGGAGCTGAGCTCTGTGATATATAGGCTTATATGATACAGGAGAGAAGCTGAGCTCTGTGATATATAGGGTTATATGATAGAGGAGAGGAGCTGAGCTCTGTGATATATAGGGTTATATAATAGATGAGAGAAGCTGAGCTCTTGGATATATATGGTTATATGATAGAGTAGCTTTGCTCTGTGATATATAGGGTTATATGATAGAGGAGAAGAGCTGAGCTCTGTGATATACACTCACCGGCCACTTTATTAGGTACACCATGCTAGCAACGGGTTGGACCCCCTTTTGCCTTCAGAACTGCCTCAATTCTTCGTGGCATAGATTCCACAAGGTGTTGCAACGATGCTCAATTGGTAGCAAGGGGCCCAAAGAGTGCCAAGAAAATATTCCCCACACCATGACACCACCACCACCAGCCTGAACCGTTGATACAAGGCAGGATGGATCCATGCTTTCATGTTGTTGACGCCAATTCTGACCTACCATCCGAATGTCGCAGCAGAAATCGAGACTCATCAGACCAGGCAACGTTTTTTCCCAATCTCTACTGTCCAATTTCGATTAGCTTGGGCAAATTGGAGCCCCCTTTTTTCCCTGTTCTTAGCTGAAAGGAGTGCCCCCGGTGTGGTCTTTGCTGCTGTAGCCCATCTCCTAAAAGGTTGGCCGTACTGTGCGTTCAGAGATGCTCTTTTGCCTACCTTGGTTGTAACGGGTGGCTATTTGAGTCACTGTTGCCTTTCTATCAGCTCGAACCAGTCTGCCCATTTCCTTTGACCTTGCATCAACAAGGCATTTCCCCCCAAGGACGCCGCCACTGGATTTTTTCTTTTTGGCCCATTCTCTGAAAAACCCTAGAGATGGTTGTGCGGAAAATCCGGAGATCAGCAGTTTCTGAAATACTCAGACCAGCCCTTCTGGCACCAACAACCATGCCACGTTCAAAGGCACTCAAATCACCTTTCTTCCCCATATGATGCTCGGTTTGAACTGCAGGAGATTGTCTTGACCATGTCTACAGCCTAAATGCACTGAGTTGCCCCCATGTGATTGGCTGTTTTGAAATTAAGTGTTAACGAGCAGTTGGACAGGTGTACCTAATAAAGTGGCCGGTGAGTGTATAGGGTTATATGATAGAGGAGAGAAGCTGTGCTCTGTAATAATATAGGGTTATATGATAGAGGAGATAAGCTGAGCTCTGTGATCTATAGCGTTATATGATAGTGGAGAGAAGCTGAGCTGTGTGATATATAGGGTTATATGATAGAGGAGAGAAGCTGAGCTCTGTGATACATAAGGTTATATAATAGAGGAGAGAAGCTGGCTCTGTGATTTTATGGGTTATACTGTATGATAGAGGAAAGAAGCTGAGCTCTGTGAATATAGGGTTATATGAAGAGGAGAGAAGCTGAGCTCTGTGATATATAGGGTTATATGATTAGAGGGAGAGAAGCTGAGCTCTGTGATATATAGGGTTTATGTAGAGAGAGAAGCTGAGCTCTGTGATATATAGGGTTATATGATAGAGGAGAGCAGCTGAGCTCTGTGATATATAGGGTTATATTTATAGAGGAGAGGAGCTGAGCTCTGTGATATATAGGGTTTTATGATAGAGGAGAGGAGCTGAGCTCTGTGATATATAGGGTTATGATAGAGAAGCTGAGCTCTGTGATATATAAGGTTATATGATAGAGGAGAGGAGCTGAGCTCTGTGATATATTTGGGTTATATGAGAGGGAAAAAGCGGAGCTCTGTGATATATAGGGTTATATGAAAAGAGAAGAGGAGCTGAGCTCTGTGATCTATAGGGTTATATGATAGAGGAGAGAAGCTGGCTCTGTGATATATAGAGTTATATGATAGAGAGCTGAGCTCTGTGATATATAGGGTTATTTTGATAGAGAAGCTGAGCTCTGTGATATTTTAGGGGTTTTAAAGATAGAGGAGAGGAGCTGAGCTCTGTGATA
Organism: Phyllomedusa bahiana; assembly: GCA_025379985.1. Lineage (NCBI taxonomy): Eukaryota > Metazoa > Chordata > Amphibia > Anura > Hylidae > Phyllomedusa > Phyllomedusa bahiana. Next base: position 54,413 of record JAODAL010020585.1, on the reverse strand, counting down.
TATAGGGTTATATGATAGGGAGAGAAGTGAGCTCTATGATATATAGGGTTATTTGATAGAGGAGAGAAGCGAGCTCTATGATATATAGGGTTATATGAAAAGAGGAGAGGAGCTGAGCTCTGTGATATATAGCGTTATATTGATAGAGGGAGAGGAGCTGAGCTCTGTGATATATAGGGTTATATGATAGAGAAGCTGAGCTCTGGATTTATAGGGTTATTTGATAGAGAAGCTTTAGCTCTGTGATATATAGGGTTATTATGATAGAGAAGCTGAGCTCTGTGATATATAAGGTTATATGATAGAGGAGTGAAGCTGAGCTCTGTGATATATAGGGTTATATGATAGAGAAGCTGAGCTCTGTGATATATAGGGTTATATGATGGAGGAGAGAAGCTGAGCTCTGTGATATATAGGGTTATATGATAGAGGAGCTGAGCTCTGTGATATATAGGGTTATGTGAGCTCTTTTAGTTCTCGATCCCTTTAAGTAATGAACAATTATATTTTTTGTAAAAACAAGTCTGATTTATCTGCATTAATTCGATAAACTTGTATTAACAAAGTTGAGATGTTGATGGTATTAATCCAGGATTGTTTTTTTTTTTTTACTTTTCTTGTGGGAGATTTGTACTAAAATAGCATCAATTTATTAAGCAAACACGACAAAAACTATATTCCTTAATGAGGATTTCTGCGGAGTTTCTTCACTTTGCATTGTCTTTTGCAGAGCAACAAACTTCATGGAGAGATTCTTAATTAATAGTTAATCTTGTTGTTATTACCATCTAAGCAGCAGAAGCTTAGAGACGGGGTTTGGTGAGATTTTAATTTTGATTAGATATTCCTCTAAGCTGCCATTCTTTGAATAGGATTTTTAATGGAAATGGGGTTTAAAACAACAGAAGGGTATTTAATCACTTTTTTTGCACAGAGGTTTAGTAAGTCATAGACAAATTTACACAAAACCTTCCTGAAGGTCTCTATTGCTCCTGTATGAACTTTGTATTGAGCAGCAGAGGGAGAGATTACGACCGTCCTGGGTATATGGAGTTGTCTGGGGTAGGAAAGCAATTGTCAAAAATAGCGCCACTCTTATCTACAGGCTGTATCTGGTATTGCAACTTAATACTCTTGGTGTGAGCAGAACTGAATCCATAGACAAAAGGAGTGTTGTTTATGGGTATGTTCACACCTGGGTTTTCCTATCTAAAAAAATTTAGCAAAAATCTGAGCCACTTTCTTAGATTTCCGATTTGGAAGTTGATTTCAATAGGGCTAACCCGCATCACTCCTGCCCAAAGTGGAATCCGAGCAGGATCCACTTCAAAGGATGGATATGCCCACTCTTTTTTTGCAATATGGATTTCACATCTGTAGTGTGGAAAATCTGCAGTGTAGTTCACAGTGTGTACAACAGCGTGCACCGGCACCCTTACCGACACTGGACATATGAGTAAGTCCCAGGGTCCATAAGGAGCTTTGAAGGGGGATCGCTCTGCCACCCCCCACCCCCGCACAGACGCCGGGTATTAGCGGCTAATTGCCTAAACACCTGGCCGTTACAGCGCAAGTGGGCGGCGTCGCCCGCCTGCGCTGTTTAACCCTTCAGATGCCGCGGCAAAGATGGCCGCGGCGTCTGAATGAATGACGATCGTTGCCGCGCACCAATCGTCAGGGTCATCGGCACCGTCGCAGCATAGCTGCAGGGATCCGACACCCGGACATGACAGCGGGGAACCTTGGGAAGTCTCCCGTCACTGCCATGTCCTGGTTTGCCCCACTTCCGTCCGCAGACAGGAAGTGGGGAAACCGCCATCTTGGTACAGTCTAATGCATTGCCTATGCAATGCATTAGACTGTATTAACGATCGTGCCACCTAGTGGTCAAGCACCATAGGGGGACTCAATGTTACAGTAAAAAGAAAAAAAAAAAAGAAAGTTTTAAAGTAAAAAAAAAAAAAAAAATATTAAAAGTTCAAATCACCCCCCCTTTCCCAATTTTAAAAATAAAAACAATAAAATAATAAAAAAGTTCCCCATATTTGGTATCGCCTCGTCCGACAAAGTCCGATCTATAAAAATATAACATCATTTATCCCGTGCGCTGAACAAAGTAGAGGAAAAAAATTCCAAACGCCAAAATTGTGTTTTTTGGTCATTTTACGTCACTTTAAAAATGGAATAAAAGTGATCAAAAAAGTCGCATGCGTTCCAAACTGCTAGCGATAAAAAGTACACTTCAGTTTGGAATTTTTTTACGGTACCAAAACTTAACGGAAACCCTACATGTTTGGTATTGCCGGATGCGTATCAACCTGTAGAATACAGATAACACATTTTACCGAAGAATAAACTCTGTTAAAACAAACCTCCCGCAAACATGGCGCAAGTACGTTTTTTTTCACATTTTGCCCCACTTAGAATTTTTTTTTGCGGTTTCCCAGTATATTCTATAGCACAGTGAATAACACCATTAGAAAGTACATCTTGTCCCGCAAAATAAAAGCCCTCATATGTCTATGTAGGTGGAAAAATAAAAAAAGTCATGGCTCTGGGAAGGCGAGAAGGGAAAAAAAAAACTTGTCAACAAAAAAAAAAAAAAAAAAAACTCTGGGTCCTTAAGGGGTTAAGTAATTGGGTGTCAGATTGCAAAAGAGTGTTTGCCAAAACGGGACTAACCCTTTAAGGGACTATCTCTTTAAGTGAGTTTAAGAGCTTTTAGGTCTGAAACTCACTTTTTTGCCCATAGTAACCTACAGGGCTGCCATCAGTCATCTATTAACCGTTTCCGGGCCCCATACAGCCAAGTCAAATGGGGCCCCCACCTATTACTGGTTCCTATTTTTTAACATATCAGTGGGCCCCTGACAGGAGTACTGTCCTATTGGCACCCCTGGTAACCTATGGGCAAAAAAGTGAGTTTTAGACCTAAACAGTTTTCATACATGTGGCCCATAATGAGGAATCCAATGGGGAATCAATGTCAAATTCCTTGTAAAAATTCATCATGTGAACTTATCGGAGAAGAGCTGAGGGTTTTTTAACCCCTCAAAGGGGTAGTCTCGTTTTGGCAAACACTCTACGCTGGCCGCTTGTTGCTAAGTGCGGTCCGTCCAGGAGTGTAGCAATAGGGGGTGCAGAGGCAGCAGTCACTACCGGGCCCTGCAGCCTGAGGGGGCCCCACAAGCCCTTCTGCCACAGGATTGTCAATGGCACATGGTAACTGATGGGCCCCATTTCCCTATTTGCACTAGGGCCCAGAAGCTTCAAGTTACGCCTTTAGGTCCGGCCTTACATGTGAATGAGGAGAGCGGTGCCAGCACCGTCCTCCTCATTCACTACTATCCGAGTTCCGAGTATAGTTGAGAGTGTTGGCTCGGATATACTCGGAACTTCCATAGAAATGAATGAGGTGGATGGCGCTGGTGCCGCTCTCCTCATTCACATGCAGGAGCGGACCGCATTTGGCAATGAAGAGGATTTGCCAAAACGGGACTATCCCTTTAAGCTAGTAAAGAAAATAGTGGTAATCTTCCAGCACTTGTAAAGTAGCCTTCCACCATTTTAGTACCAAGCTTCTTACCTTGTGGAGTGACTGGATTGGGCTGCCAGAGCTGTGCCACCGCCTGTGTGTTGCTCAATAGATCTGTGTGGAGGTGCACACTGGAGCTTCATTTGCAAGATGGTGCCACCTACTCTGCTACATTGGGGCATTGTCCTCTTGGGAGGGTGGAGAGCCAAAACTTGTGTGACCGGACCATGACCATCCCTGATCACTGTGTCTACGCTCTCCTGGGCAGGGCCGGGACAATAGGTAGGCAAAAATAGGCAACTGCCTATGGCACCAATTCATCCTAGACAGAAAAGGAGGTGCAAGGAGGTATAGAGTGGGATACATTTTCCATAGAGGGGTGCTATACGTCTTGTTTGCCTAGGGCACCAGTATATCTTGTCCCAGTAATGCACCTGGGACTCATTAAATGATGGGGCAGGTCAGATTTACCCTGTGGACCTTGAGTTTGGCACATGTGCAACTTTGATATGCCCATTGAGGCTACATGTTGTGGTCTACAACTTGGACAGTCCAAAATATAAGAGGCATCACACTAGGTCCTCAGTAATGGACAGCTGTTCAAATAGCTATAGCTCCAATATGGCTTCTTATAATATTAAAGCATTCTCTGTGCTGATGGTTAGAGGGCGCATGCGCACATAGCTATCGCTCCATTATGGTCTCTTAGAGCATATTCGAATATTGAAACCTCCTCTGTTTTGGAGATTAGAGGGCACATGCACACATAGCTTTATCTCCATTATGGTCTCTTAGAGCATATTAGAATATTGAAATCTCCTCTGTTTTAGAGGTTAGAGCAGGGCTGTATTTATAGGTCGTGCTGCCCTAGGCACTAAACCCTAATACGCCCCTATTAACTAATTAGTATACCATGCCCCTTTCATATTATGCCACACCCCTTTATAAAAGCCACGCCCACTATGACCATGTAACGTCTCAAGAAGAAAGTTTAATTGAAGGGTTTGCCATCACCAGCTTTCCTAGATTATTGGAAAACCCTTTATTCAGCATACAGGATAGACTGGAGATGCCACCACACTGTGTCTGCACCTAAACCATTATACTTCAACCAATAAAAGCCACACTGCAGCTTAAAGGGAATATGTCACCAATATTTTATTTATTAAATCCAGACCCTGATCCATATTCTTTTCTTCTTCGACATTTTTATTTTCTGATTGTAGATTTCCTAGTTTGGTCGTCTGTATAGGATTATGATCTATGACACATTCTCACCCAGAGCAACAAATCAGACTTCATTTTCCCAGAATGTTCTAAGAAATGAAGGCGGTGGTAGTTTGGGAGGGCAGGGAAGACACTGGGGCCCCTGCCTTAACAGTGGACAGGTCTCATAGTTAGATGTAAGGTCTAATAAGATCATATAGGTGAGATGGCCAGGGGGTCATACAGCATAAGGCTGCTCTCACACAGTGCCTCTTTGATGCGTTTGTTAATGTGTGTTTTTGTGCAGAAAGGCGCGGTCATTAATACTGTACATTGATGCTGTGCAAAAATCGTGATTTTACCGCAATGTTTGTGCAGCAATGTACAGCATCCATTGTTGTGCCGATCTACACAAAACACACACATTAACAAACGCATCAAAAAGGCGCTGTGTGAGAGCAGCCTTAGGCTGTTATGCTGTACGACCACCTGGCCCTAAGAGGTGCCGCACTAGACACCCGCCTATATGATACCTGCCCCCCTCCCCCCCGTCGCATTTCACCTGCCTCCCTCCCCCCTCCCGTCACATTTTCACCTGGCCCCCTCCAATCACATTTCACCTGCCCCCCTCCCCTCCCGTCACATTTCACCTGCCCCCTTCCCATCACAGTTCACCTGCCCCCCTCCCTCCTCCAATTCACTTACCTGTCCTGCAGAGTGGGAGGCCTCGGTCTTCCTCTCCTCGGCGCCGTCCGTGCGCTGCTGAGTGGGAGGGCCGTGCTGCTCTTCCCTCTCTCCCCGGCCGGCGGCAGCTTCCGCTCTTCAGTGGCGGGCGCTGTGAGGGAGAGGTGGAGGAGGGGCAGGGCCGGCCCCCTCCTTCCCAGCAGTGCAGCGCGCCGCGCCACCGAAGAGACAGACACCATCAGCGCAACTTGCTGATGCTGCCTTTCATTACAACGGAGCGCCGGAAGGGAGAGTGGTATGTCCCAACCGGCGCTCCATTGTCCGCTGCCGCTCTGCAATAAAAAAAAATAAATAAATAAATAAAAATAGCTATAGTTCCATTATGGCGTCTTAGAACATATTATAATATTGAAACCTCCTCTGTGTTAGAGAGCGCATGCGCACATAGCTATAGTTCCATTATGGCATCTTAGAACATATTAAAATATTGAAACAACCCCTGTATTAGAGCTTAGAAGGCTCATGCGCACTTACCTATAGATCCGTTATGGCTTCTTAGAGCATATTATAATATAGAAACCATCTCTGCTCTGGAGGTTAGAGGGCGCATGCGCACATAGGTATAGCTCCATTAACCTCCTCTGTTTTAGTGGTTAGAGGGCGCATGCGTGGATAGCTATAGCTCCATTATTGCTTCTTAGAGCATATTATAATATTGAAACCTCCTCTGTTTCAGAGGTTAGAGGGCGAATGCGCACATAGCTATAGCTCCATTATGACTGTAACCCATCTTAGAGCATATTACACGTCATTGTGTAAAGAGTCCTTTATGTCCTGCCAGCCTGACAAAGCCTGGAAATGTCAATCTCATGGATTTATATCTTCAACAGCGCGGTCAATATGTTCCCCTCCAGGCTCCTCCTTGCAATGAGGGGGTTAATTTCCGGCAGCGGTTGACTGCAATCATTATCGGCTAGTTTATGAGTTAGCTCTTTGTCTCCGGGTCATCGATAGTCTGTTGCGTTACAATAAGACAAAAGGACTATGGGAGCCTTTAAATTGTTTTTATCGACTCGGCAAACAGTGAGATTTGTATTCACGCTGGGCTTTTGATATCGCCGTGTTACAATTCTGACTTGTGGAATAGAGAGGCTTTAATAAACTCAATACATTGAACGGCACATCAAATATTACGGCTTCCCACCACTTATCACCAGAGGTTATCCCTCGTTCTTTCAGGAGGTTCTGGATGACAGATGCTTTCTGTAATCTGACGGAACTTTCTTTTTCATCATTCTTTCTTTCATAAATCTTTATTGGGACGTCGACTGTATTTTCCACATTTATTCTTCTCGAGCTTCCTGTCCGTTGACTTTAAGCCTCGTCTCGAAGAATCTCTTCTTCTCGGTTATCTAAAAAACATCTGTTCGTTTCTCTAGTACATTGTTTCTCAACTCCAGTCCTTAAGACCCACCAACAGGTCATGTTTTCAGGCTTTCCCACAGAATGCACTGACAATAATTATATCACCTGTGTCAGGATCTCCAACAGAATGCATGGACAATAATTACATCACCTGTGCAGTACTGAGGAAATCCTGAAAACTTGGCCTGTTGATGGGTCTTGAGGACTGGAGTTGAGAAACACTGCTCTAGTAAGATGCCTTTTCAGGAGGTTCTAGATGACAGATGCTTTCTGTAATCTGACGGAACTTTCTTTTTCATCATTCTTTCTTTCATAAATCTTTATCGGGTCGTTCACTGTATTTTCCACATTTATTCTTCTCGAGCTTCCTGTCCGTTGACTTCAAGCCTCGTCTCGAAGAATCTCTTCGTCTCGGTTATCTACAGAACATCTGTTCGTTCCTCTAGTAAGATGCCTTTTTTTCTTCAGAAAGCATCAACAGGTCCAAGGACCTTCTCAGGGAGGATTTCCAACTAGTTCAGAAGTGCTGCTTACAACAGTGTTCCCCAACTCCAGTCCTCAGGACCCACCAACAGGTCATGTTTTCAGGATATCCCACAGAATGCACGGACAATAATTAAATCACCTGTGCAATGCTAAGGAAAGCCAGAAAACATGACCTGTTGGTGTGCCTTGAGGACTGGAGTTGGGGACTCCTGGCTTACAAAACATTAATCTATGTTTTCAGTTTGCTGGTACCAAAAGCAACACCTGTTGCACTCCTCCGACCCATTGACCCATCAGTACTCATTAGGCGCCATCAACTCGTCTTTTTTCTGATGAATGAAATCTACAATTACAGTAAGTTGCAAAAGTCTCCCTGCCCCTTAAAGGGGTTTTGCCACGATCTCATTTCATACCTCCTGTATCCATCTCTTCAGCTCTGTGTGCTCAGAAGGGGGTGTGTGTGATTTGTTTGAATTGCATATCATGTGAACCAGCAGGATGACATCACCAGGCCTTTCCTCTCTGTAGTCAAAGAAAGGTCTATTTATGTAAAGCATTGTGAGTAGCTGAGAGGTAAAGTTTTTGCCTCCAGGCACAAGGGTCCTAGGTTTAAATCCCTGCAGGAACCAAAAATGTTTTTTTTTTCTCTTTCTTAATGTACAGACCTGATTGAGGTCTCTTTTTTATTTATTTGCACTGTTTGACTAATTACTAAGGAGTACAGAGGACGGGAGTAGAGTGACAGCACCTGGGGTTTGAATACTCAGTAGCTGCCTGAGAGGAGAGGTGATGTCTGAGCATGTGCGACCAGGAGTGAGGAGCTCTCAGCCCTGGTCGTATCCCCTGGAGATGAGCTGTAAACAATGGATCACTAAAGGAGCAGCTAAAACAAAAACGGTGCAGAATTTTTAATAATGATGAATGGTGAAAATGTTTATTATTTAATTTACAAGCTTCCCACCTCAATTTTACTTCGTGGCAAAACCCCTTTAAACTTTTCCTCCTTTTTAAACGTTACAGCCACAAACTTAAATGCATTTTATTGATATTTTATGTGATAGAGCAACACAAAATACCAGGAATTTGTGAAGTGTAAAGAAAATGATACAGGCTTTTCCAAATTTTTGAAAATTGAAAAACTGTAAAGTACAGCATTTACACTGATACCCCTAACTAAAATTCAGTGTGACCAATTGCCTTCAGAATTCCCCTATTTTATAAATTGAGCACATTTGCATGTAATTTATTTTAGCTATAACTACAGCTGATGTGTGAAGGCCTCAGAGGTTTGTTAAAGAACATTAGTGAACAAACAGCATCATAAAAACCAAGGAACACACCAGATAGCTCAGGGATGAATTTGTGGCAAAGTGTCTTGTAGGTTAGAGAACATTAGTGAACAAACAACATTATGAAAACCAAGGAACACACCAGACAGCTCAGAGCTAATGTTGTGGCAAAGTGTCTTGTAGGTTAGAGAACATTAGTGAACAAACAGCATCATGAAAACCAAGGAACACACCAGATAGCTCAGCGATAAACTTGTGGCAAAGTGTCTTGTAGGTTTTAAAAATAACCCAAGCTTTAATCATCTCACAGAGCACTATTCAATCTGTAACTGAAAGGAGATGGTACACCCACTTACCTATCAAGACATGGTCGTCCACCTAAACTGACAGCCCAGACAAGGAGAGCGCTAATTAGAGAAGCAGCCAAGAGGCCCAGGGTCACTGTAGAGGAGCTGCAGAGATCCACAGCTCAGGTGGGAGAATCTGTCCACAAGACAACTATTAGTCATCTGCTCCAAAAATCTGGCCTTTATGGAATAGGGGCAAGAATAAAGCCCTTTTTGAAAGCCATAAGAAGTTCAGTTTGCAAAAAGCTCTGTAGGGGACACAGTAAGCACATGAGAGAAGGGGCTCTGGTCACATAAGACCTAAATGGATGGAGCTAAATACAGGACAATCCTGGAGGAAAAGCTGTTACAGACTTAAAAAACACTTGAAACTAGGGCGCAGGTTCACCTTCCAGCAGGACAACGACCCTAAACATACAGCCACAGCTACAATGGAAGGGTTTACATCAAAGCAGGTTCATGGGTTACAATGGCCGAGTCACGGTCCTGATCTAAATCCCATTGAGAATCTGGGGCAGGACTTGGAAATTGCTCTTCACAAACGTTCCCCAACCAATCTGACTGAGAATGAGTGAATCTGCAAAGAAGAACGAGCCAACATTCATTCCAGCCTCTAGATGTGTAAAGCCACAGAGACCTCCCCCAACAGACTGCACCTGTCAATGCAACTAAAAGTGTCCTACAAAATATTGACTATGGAGAGCTGAATGCATATACAGTGGGTACGGAAAGTATTCAGACCCCTTTAAGTTTTTCACTCTTTCTTTCTTTGCAGCCATTTGGTAAGATCTTTCATTGTTTTTCCTCATTAATATGAACTCTGCCCCTTCTCCCCCATCTTGAAAGGAAAAACACTGAAATATAGATATTTTGCAAATTTACTAAACAAGAAAACCTGAAATCTCACATGGTCATAAGTATTCAGGCCATTTGCTCACTATTGAGTAGAAGCCCCCTTTTGAGCTAGTACAGCCATGAGTCTTCTTGGGAATGATGCAACAAGTTTTTCACCCCTGGATTTGGGGATCCTCGGCCATTCCTCCTTGCAGATCCTCTCCAGTTCCCTCAGGTTGGATGGTGGACGCCATTCTCAAGTCTCCCCAGAGATGCTCAATTGGGTTTAGGTCAGGGCTCTGGCCGGGCCGGTCAGGAATGGTCACTGAGTTGTTCTGAAGCCGCTGCTTTGTTATTTTAGCTGTGAGCTTAGGGTCATTGTCTTGTTGGAAGATGAACCTTCGGCCCAGTCTGAGGTCCAGAGCGTCTGGAAGAGGTTTTTATCCAGGATATCTCTGTACTTGGCCGCATTCATCTTTCCTTCAATTGCAACCATCGTCTGTCCCGCCCCATAACATGATGCTGCACTGGTCACTGCCCCCATAACATGATGCTGCCACCACCATGTGTCACTGTTGGGATTGTATTGGGCATGGGATGAGCAGGGCCTGGTTTTCTCCACCGCTTACAATTAACACCAAAAAGTCCAATCTTCATCTCCTCAGGACAGAGAATCTTATTTCTCATAGTCTGGGATCCTTCATGTGCAAACTGTCTGCGGCTTTCCTATGTCTTGCACTGAGGAGAGGCTTCCGTCTGCGGCTTTCCTATGTCTTGCACTGAGGAGAGGCTTCCGTCTGCGGCTTTCATATGTCTTGCACTGAGGAGAGGCTTCCGTCTGCGGCTTTCCTATGTCTTGCACTGAGGAGAGGCTTCCGTCTTGGGCTTTCCTATGTCTTGCACTGAGGAAGGCTTCCGTCTGGGGCTTTCATATGTCTTGCACTGAGGAGAGGCTTCCGTCTGCGGCTTTCTATGTCTGCACTGAGGAGAGGCTTCCGTCTGCGGCTTCCTATGTCTTGCACTGAGGAGAGGCTTCCGTCTGCGGCTTTCCTATGTCTTGCACTGAGGAGAGGCTTCCGCCAGCCGCACTCTGCCATAAAGTCCCAACTGCTGGAGGCTGCAGTGATAGTGACTTTGTGGAGCTTTCTCCCATCTCCCTCCTGCATCCTGGAGCTCAGCCACAGTGATCTTGGGGTTCTTTTTTTTCCCTTTCTCTCCCCAAAGGCTTTCCCCCACAAATTCCTTGTTTTGGAGGGCCCCGGGTCAAAAAAAGGGAGTTGTGGTCGTCCCAAACTTTTTTCCATTAAGGGATTAGGACCCCTTTTTGCGCTCTTTAAAACCCTTTGAGTGCTTCGGGAAAATTCTTTTGAAACCTTTCCCCAAAATTCTGGGGCCTTGCCAAAATTTTTCTTGAGCTCCTTGGTCATTTCCTTAGCCCATGTGCTCTGACATCCTGTAGCTGTGAAGTTTTATAGACAGTTGGGTGACCTTCCCCTAATCAATTTCCAATTATTTTTTAAATTAAACACAGGGGACCCCAATAAAGGACCCAGAACCATCTCAAGGGGTTCAAAAGGGGAAAGGGGACAAATGTTTTTTAAAAAATATGAGGGGGGTCACAGAAAAAGGGTCGGGGAATATTTTAAAGACCATGTGAAAATTTTAAGGGCTTTTTTTTGTTTAAAATACATTTGCAAAAAATTCTATATTTCTTTTTTTTTTTTCCCTTTCAAGATGGTGGGTGGGGGTGGCTGAGTGTACATTAATGAGCAAAAAAATAAACTTTTTGGATCTTACCAAATGGCTGCAATGAAACAAAGAGTGAAACATTTAAAGGGGTCTGAATACTTTCCGTACCCACTGTAATCCTCACTGTTCAGTTTTTAAATGAGGAAAAATCAAGAGAAGCGTATATAATTTTCTTTACACTTCACAGTTACTTTCTAAATTGTGTTGTTCTATCACATAGAATATCGATAAAATGCATTTATGTTGGTGTACTGTTTAAGGGGGCGGAAGACTTTTGGAACCCCCTGTATAAGACTACAGAACCTTAGAGTTAATCTGATAAAAAAAACTTTAACAAGTAGAAATTTGAAGAGTGGAAGATAATTTAGGGTTAGGGTCGTGGTATTAGATACACACTTCTGGTTTTATGGTTTTGTGTCCTGTACAGTTGAAGTGAACAGTGTCCCACTTGAGCAACATTAGCAATATACATAGGGGTGTAGCTATAGGGGGTGCAGAGGTAGCAGTCGCCACCGGGCCCTGCATCCTAAGGGGGCCCCAAAAGCCATTCTGCCCCATAAGGAGATAGCAGCATTGTAAGCGGCACATGGCTGCTGGGGGCCTATTTCACTTTTTGCACTAGGGCCCCGGAGCTTCAAGTTACACCTCTGAATGTGCACGTACTTCAGGATGTAGGAAAGGACCCTTCAGCTGTCAAGCATATAAATGTCAGTGCGGGAAGGGTTTACAGGATGGAATGTCATCTATTAAGTGGTGAGCATGGCTAAGTGAGTGTGTACGCTGTGGCAGCATTAGTTACATGTAAAGGATTTGGTGGTAGTGTCTGTGTCTGCAGTATGTGACGGCATCATCTATATGTACTGATAATAGCATTACCTTTTGTATGGACTGTACACTGGGATTATTTGTGTACATTATGTAGCGCCATTATTTCTAGCTGTAGTATATGACAGCCTTATATAAGTATAAAGGAATTGGTGGCATTATCTGTATATACAGGAAAGGACTGCATCATCTATATGTACAGTTAATAGTGATATTGTTTGTACATACAGTACACTGGGATTATTTGTGTACATCACACAACGCTTCTATTTATATCTGTAGTAGATGATACCATTATATTCATCTAAAGGATTTGGTGGCATTATCTGTGTATACAGAATTTGAAGGCATCAACTATATGTAGAGTAGATGGTGATACTATTTGCAAGTATAGTACAAAGGGACTATTTGTGTACATTATATAGCACTATTATTTATTTGCTGTATATGATAGCATTATTTTCATCTAAAGGATTTGGTGACATCATCTGTGTATACAGTATGTGACGACTTTATCTCTATTTATAGTGAGATTGTGTAGATATTTTTATTTTTGTATGATACAGTATAACTGGGATTATTGTTGTACATATATATATGCGCTATTATTTATCTGTAGTATATAACAGTATTATTTACATCTAATGGATTTGGTGGCAATATCTGTGTATGCAGTATGTAACAGCATCATCTAGTTGTATAGTAAATAACGATGCTATTTGTTTGTACAGTGCAATGGGATTATTTTGGAAAATTATATAGCACCATTATTTATATCTGTAGTATATGACAGTATTATTTACATATAAAGGATTTGGTGGCATTATCTGTATGTGTAGTATATGCCAGCATCATCTATATGTATAGTAGATGGTGATACTCTTTGTATGTATAGTACAATGGGATTATTTGTGTACGTTATATAGCGGTATTATTTATATCTGTAGTATATGACAGTATTATTTACATATAAAGGATTTGGTGGCATTATCTGTATATGTAGTATATGCCAGCATCATCTATATGCATAGTAGCTGGTGATACTATTTGTATGTATAGTACAGTGGGATGATTTGTGTACATTATATAGCATCATTATTTATATCTGTAGCATATTACAGTATCATTTACATATACGTAGACGTATAGTAAATAACAATACTATTTGTTTGTACAGTACAGTGGGATTATTTGTGCACATTACATAGTGCCATTATTTATCTGTAGTATATTACAGTATTATTTTCATCTAAAGGATTTGGTGGCATTATCTGTGTAGTATGTGACTGCATCATATATATGTATAGTAGATGGTGATACTATTTCTTATGTACAGTACACTGGGATGATTTGTGTACATTATATAGTGCCATTATTTATCTGTAGTATATGACAGTATTATTTACATCTAAAGGATTTGGTGGCATTATCTGTGTATGCAGCATGTGACGGCATCATGTAGCTGTATAGGAAATAGTGATACTATTTATTAGTACAGTACAATGGGATTATTTGTGTACATTATAGAGCATCATTTTATTGTAGAATATGGCTGCATTATTTAAGTCTGATACTGAGATTTCGTTATTGGGTGCGGGAAGGCATCTCAAACTGAATTTTCACAGCAGGGCCTATGAGATTTTGCATGAGAATTTTTAAATTCTTTTTAAAATAATTCCAAGCAAAAACCCTAACCCTAATCCTAGCCCTTATCCTGATTGTAAGTATAACCGTAACCCCAACCTTAGCCCTTATCCAGAATGTAAGCATAACCCTAACCGTAAACCTCACCCTAATCCTGACTGTAACCATAACCATAAATCTCTAAACCTAGCCCTTATCCTGATTGTAAGTATAACCGTAACCCCAACCTTAGCCCTTATCCAGAATGTAAGCATAACCCTAACCGTAAACCTCACCCTAATCCTGACTGTAACCATAACCCTAAATCTCTAAACCTAGCCCTTATCCTGATTGTAAGTATAACCGTAACCCCAACCTTAGCCCTTATCCAGAATGTAAGCATAACCCTAACAGTAAACCTCACCCTAATCCTGACTGTAACCATAACCCTAAATCTAGCCCTTATTTTTACACCAGGGCCTATGAGATTTTGCAGGAGAATTTTTTAATTCTTTTTAAAAATAATTCCGAGCAAAGACCATTTTTCAAGATCCGACCGAGAAATGTCATATGTATTCCTCGGACAACCCCTTTAATGATTCATCCATAGTTTGGCGGCGGGTCTGTAACAATTTTTTTTTTCTCCTGAAAAATTACCAGTACATCATTTAGAAGGAGAAGGAGCTGACCGGCTCGGGAGACTCGCGGGATGAAGGAAGCATTTGTTCAGGAGAGTGCTGCTAAATAGGTTAAATTACAGTCCAGTCCTCTTTAAATGGATTGTAGTCTGCGCGAGCCTCGCTGTGAATTATAAACGCTTTCTCATTAGCGGCGCCGATGCCTTTGATGTCAGTTATTTAAAGTTTTTGTCTTTCAAGTCTGAGTGTACACATGTTCCAGTGTGATGCAAGGCGCGCGGCCTACATGCCGTATTTCATGGCTATATTGTTTCCCGGAAAGGTTAATAAAAATGAAAGAGGGGATAAAAATAGTTTCTGATAATTGCTGACACAAGCCGACAAGTTTCAGAAGCCTTGATTAAAAGCAAGGAGCCCTCGGTCCACCCAGGGTGCACGGCACAACCTGCCAGAGCTGATGAAAGCGTAGGCTCGGCCTGCTTGAACGCTCTGATGCTTTGCTCCTGCTCCTTACTAGTGTGTACCTTACATGTACAAAAATGTGGGTTAAAGATGTCCTGGACTTGATATCTCAGACCCTAAATATAAACCTAGAACTGATCCGGAGTATAAACATAAAACTAACCCTAAACATACCCCTTATCCTGACTGCATGCATACACCTAACCCTAAACCTAGCCCTAATCCTTACTGTGACCATACCCCTAACTCTAGCCCTTATCCTGACTGCATGCATACACTTAACCCTAAACCTTACCCTAATCCTGACTGTAAGCATAACCCTAAACCTAGCCCTTATCCTGACTGCATGCATACACTTAACCCTAAACCTTACCCTAATCCTGACTGTAACCATAACCCTAAACCTAGCCCTTATCCTGACTGCATACATACACCTTACCCTAAACCTCACACAATCGTGACTTTAAGCATAACCCTAAACCTAGCCCTTATCCTGACTGAAAGTATAACCGTAACCCCAACCTTAGTCCTTATCCGGAATGTACTGTAAGCATAACCCTAACCATAAACCTCACCCTAATCCTGACAAAGCATAATCCTAACTCTAAACCTAGTCCTAATCCTTACTGTAAGTATAACCTTTACCCTAAACCTAGCCCTAATCAAGGGTGTATGTGTAACCTGATCCCTAAACCTAGCCCTAATCGAGTGTATGCATACCCCCAAACCTAAACCTAGCCCTAATCGAGTGTATGCATACCCCCAAACCTAAACCTAGCCCTAATCATGACTGTAAACATAACCCTAACCCCAAACCTAGCCCTAATCCTGACTGTAAGCATAACCCTAACCCTAAACCTATCCTTAATCCTGAGTGTATGCATAACCCTAACCCTAAATTCAGCCCTAATCCTGAATTTAAGCATAACCTTAGCCCTAACTCTTGTCCTGACTGTAAGCAAAAACCTAACCCTAAACCTAACACTAATCCTGAGTGTAAGCATAACTCTAGCCTTAAATTACTATTTTGGTTAGGATAAGGGCTAATCATGACTATAATCATAACTCTAATCCTTAATTGGGGTAATGGTCAGGATAAAGGCTAGGTTTAGGGTTAGGGTCAGTGTGAAAAAATTGGAGAAAGGGTTTTCTTAACTGGATTCTGTCTGACCTCACTTCTAGCCCAACACCACATTAGGGTTACCTATATGATGTCAGAGCAGAGGTGATATCAGATGGAAGTAATGTTGGAGTGACACCATTAGGGGATCAGAAGTGCTGGGGATTGGAATAATCAGCCCTAATCTTGACTGTATGTATAACCTTAACCAAGCCCTAATCCTGACTGTAACCATAATTCTAAATTGAGGTTATAGTTATGCTCAGGATTAGGGCAAGGTTTAGGGTTAGAGTTGAAGAGTGCAAACATTTCTTTACTGGTTTACTGCTCCAACTTCTCTTCCATCTGACATTACTGCTAACCTAAAGCCACAGTAAGGTTATCAATCTAATGTTAGAACGGAAGTGACATCAGGTGGAAATGATGTTGGAGTGATACCATTATGGGACCAAAAGTGTCACAGATTAGCTAAATTAGTTCAAAACCAATTTAAAAAACCTAACGCTAAAGATGGGTAAGAATTATGATCTATTTTTTGGTAAATATTGTATAAACCTAACCCTAAACCTCTCCCTAATCCTGACTGTAGCCATAACTCTAACCCTAAACCTCTCCCTAATCCTGACTGTATCCATAACTCTAACCCTAAACCTCTCCCTAATCCTGACTGTATCCATAACTCTAATCCTAAACCTAATCCTGACTGTATCCATAACTCTAACCCTAAATCTAACCCTATTCCTGACTGTATCCATAACTCTAACCCTAAACCTCTCCCTAATCCTGACTGTATCCATAACTCTAATCCTAAACCTAATCCTGACTGTATCCATAACTCTAACCCTAAACCTCTCCCTAATCCTGACTGTATCCATAACTCTAATCCTAAACCTAATCCTGACTGTATCCATAACTCTAACCCTAAACCTCTCCCTAATCCTGACTGTATCAATAAATCTAACCCTAATCCTGAGTGTATGCATAACTCTAACCCTAAACCTCTCCCTAATCCTGACTGTATCCATAACTCTAATCCTAAACCTAATCCTGACTGTATCCATAACTCTAATCCTAAACCTAATCCTGACTGTATCCATAACTCTAACCCTAAACCTCTCCCTAATCCTGACTGTATCCATAACTCTAACCCTAAACCTCTCCCTAATCCTGACTGTAGCCACAAATCTAACCCTAAACCTCTCCCTAATCCTGACTGTATCCATAACTCTAACGCTAAACCTAGTCCTAATCATAACTGTAGCCATAACTCTAACCCTAAACCTAGCTCTTATCCTGACTGTAGCCATAACTCTAACCCTAAACCTAGCCTTAATCCTGACTGTATCCATAAATCTAACCCTAAACCTAACCCTAATCCTGACTGTAGCCACAAATCTAACCCTAAACCTCTCCCTAATCCTGACTGTAGCCATAACTCTAACGCTAAACCTAGTCCTAATCATAACTGTAGCCATAACTCTAACCCTAAACCTAGCTCTAATCCTGACTGTAGCCATAACTCTAACCCTAAACCTAACCCTAATCCTGAGTGTATGCATAACCCTAACCCTAAACCTAGCCCTAATCCTGACTGTATCCATAACTCTAACCCTAAACCTAGCCCTAATCCTGACTGTAGCCATAACTCTAACCCTACAACTAGCCCTAATTATGACTGTAGCAATAACTCTAACCTTAAAAGTAACCCTAATCCTCACTGTAACCAGAAGGAGCCAAGCACACGGGACCAATAAGGGTCAGAAATCCCGACCGCTGTTTTGCTCTGCTTCGGGGCCTGTACATGGCCGCCGGGGGGGGGGGGGGAGGAGGCGGCTGTTGTCTGCGGTTTGCGAAGAAAAGCCGTCCCCCTTCACGTCGACATGTTCATGTTCTGCCCAAAATCCGGGCGTAATAATGAACATGTTCTATGTTTTTTCGGACTGCCGGTGGTCTAAAAAACCGCCCCGCGGAAAATCCGTGCATTGGGTACCGTGTAAAATTAGTTTTAGATTCTGTTCATTTTAAATCCATTTTATAGGAGATATTTTTGAGCTATTATAAATATTTACATAAATTTTATATGGTATCATCTTTTATTCAATTTAAATAATTCAATTTTATACAGTTTGATAATAATCAGAAATTACTTTTTATTATTGCACTGGTGGAAGTTGAGAAATAAGGGACATTTTTTTCCCTAACAGCAAATCCAGCTCCACTGCGACTCCTCAGGCTCAGGCAGAGCACATTGGAATAGGTCTGCCTGTCCGAGCAGTAATGCGCCTAGTTTTGCCGAACCACATTCATATATGTGTCTAATAATACGAGTGTGGTGCGATACCCCCAGACCCCCCCTTCATGTTCGGCGCATTAGAAAGTGTCGAGTCTTACAAACAATGCGCCTAACACATTCGTTTGGTGTATTAGACATCGTAGCTGGTTCATGTTTGTTGCATTTTACGCCAGAAAAGGGTAAAAAACCCGATCATACATGTCTCCATAATTGTTTAATTTTCCTACAGCGCCACCGCAGGGGAAAGTAAGCATTACACATTGTCCATTCACATCAATAGGCTGTTTGGGTCCTCCTGACTGAGATCATTCTCTACCCTGACCAAATGATGAGGATCCTGAGCAGGAGACCCCCTTTTAGTTCCTCTGATAAGTCACGCATTAAAGTCTAAGAAAATGTTGCGCAACTGTTGCAGTCATCTGCGCTATGGCAAACTGTAGTCGCCAAGCCCTAACCTACCACAAATTATACTGCACAAAATCACAATTTATTTTGTTATCTTATTATATATGATTTTAAAATTATTATGTACAAGATGTTTATCTCTCCTGGAGGTTTCTCTATGATGTTCAGCAACAAAATCATAATTGTAACCACTCCACCCTCCTGCAACCTTTACAGCACTAGACTTAATCTGAATATTTATCAGTTGAATGTACAAGCACAAAACAAAGCCTCTATAGGTTTATGTTTGTTATCCCAAAGGTGAGAGATACTTGGAAATATCTAAGGTAGAGATGTAATATATTATAAAGGGATTGGTGACCGAAATATAAATCTTATACCATAAAGTAGGACCCCAACAAACTACAATGAAAAAATATAAATTGTCCAATATCCTTACATGGAGTCCTTTTCTTGTCAGCTCACTTATTTGTGCTCCAGACATCTCCTGTTTTCAGTTTTTGAAAAAGTAAGCTGCTTCTTGACCCTTTGTCAACCATTTTAACTCGCTCGTCTTATGTTCTTGTCACCCGGTCACCCAGTAGGTGCTATTTCCTATCTGACCCTGCCAGTCCCAGCAGTAGAACCCATTCTTTCCCATCCTTCTACTTGTGCAAGCATGCACTCAAGGGTTACTGCAAAGGTAGCCCTCACCACTGAGCCCTGATCCTTGTGGAGGCCCCTCAGCCACAGAAGAAGACACCAGTGGGAGGGAGCCCCTGGTACAGGTTACCATTGGAGCTTATATCTCGGTATAATCCAGATAGAAGATGGTCTAAGGATGAATCTTTAACCCTTATACCAGCAGATATATATAGTCATTGAAAGATGTTGTTGAAAAAGGAAGTAGCTAACTTCTCCTCCTGTTTTGAATTTAATTGGACATGAATATAGAGCTCAGGGAGTAAGAATTTTTCTGACTGCGCAAGTCCTGCTCCCAGGGGATTACAGCAGTTGTAGCCATCACAATTGGGCACTGATCATTGTTGGGGCCTTTCGGCCACACAAGAAGGGAGTTCCAGATACAGATTTGCTTTGGGACCCAGGATCTTATATTTCTGACCACTCTAGACAGTATCTTGAAGCATAAGGCCTATGGACTTATTTTTACTCTCTAGAATAGCTATACCAAAAGGCAAATATAGTCATTGAATGACACTGGTGAAGAAGGAAGTAGCTAACTTCTCCTCCATTTCCTCCATTAGAGTACATATGACAGCTTAGGAAATAGGACATTTTTTTGGATCTTTCTTACTGTGCAAAGACATTTTCTCAGAACTTACTGCAGAGATAGCCATCACAACTGGGCCCAAATGCTTGTGGGTCTGCGGTGGGTGGGTTTTGCCACATAAGATGACACTATTGGGAGGAAAGGCCTAGTCAGACTTTGCATTAGGACCCAATAATGTATATCTCTGTATGCACTAGACAATATCTTTAATTATGCCTAAGGACTAATCTTTACACTTTGAGAGGACTATACCAGAAGTCACATATATTTGTTTAATGACATGAAATAGGAAGTAGCTAACTTCACCTTTTTTGAATTTTGCTAGAAATGAATACAGATGACAGCTCAGGGAGTATGAAAGTATGTAAGAAATGCTCTCCAGAGGTAGACATCACAACTAAGGCCTAATCTTTGTGGCGGCCCTTCTGCCACATAAAAAGACACCAGTGGGAAGGAACCGCTGATACAGATTTGGAACCTGGGAAATTATGTATGCTACAGACAGCATCTTTAAGAATAAGGCCTACGAATGAATGCATAATCTTTAAGAGGACTATACTAGAAAGCACATATTTTCTTTAATGACATAAAATAGGAAGTAGCTAACTTCTTCTCCTTTTTTGAACTTCATTACAATTGTCAGTTAAGGGAATAAGAAATTCTATTGCATCCTTCTGAGTGTGCAAGACATGGTTGTAGGGGAATACTGCAGAGGTAGCAATCACAACCGGGCCGAGATGTTTGTGGGTGTCCATTTGTCACATCAGAAGACACCAGTGGGAGGGTGTTACGGGTGTCCCTGCGCCCCCTTTGGGGGTCCCCGGCACACCCCGCAACCTCCGCAGGGCCTTTTCCTGCTTGGGGGCCGGGGCCGCAGCCCGACGTGGGGCTGCGGGACCCCTCCGGCGGGTTGCCCTCCCCATTGATTTCCCTGACCCCCCTCGTGTCCTTTTTCCGGGCCGCGCGGCCCTACTGTGTTTTCCGGGGGTGCGCGCGCCCCCCCTAGCGGTTGCCTGTCTCGCCTGCCGGGGGCCACTACAAAAAAATTTTAAAAAGGGACGCAGCAGGTAAATTGGGTTCTCACTGGTGCGGGTTTTCCTTTTTTTAGCTCTGTCCCTTTCCAAGGCAAGGGCGAATCGTTATTTCCCTGTGCCTGAGGGGAAGCGTTTCAAAATCCCCTTGTTTTTTTTCCCGTTTTTCCGTACTCATTTGCCCCCGTCCTGGTGACCAGGGAATCTTCCCCGCCTTTTCCTTGCCTTTCCCTGCCGTCCTTGACCAAAAACCCTTTTGCCGCCTGTTTGACTTATTCCCCCGGGCCCCCGACCACGGGGCTTGCCCCACGTTTCTTGTACCCGCACCCCCTCGGCGCCCCCGCAAGAAATTTTCACGTCGGGGGGTTTAGTGCCTTTGGGGTTAGTAATCCGGCCGCAGCAAGCCCATCCCGCTTTGCGGGGGGCTCTGGTAAAAAACCGGACCTACTTAGTTTTACCCCCTGGCGTGGCTTACCCCATCGCTTCCCGGTTGGGTCCAGGGGGAAATTCCACTCCCCATCTTGAAATCAGTTCGGGGGCGGCCATGGTCCCCAAATTTTTCCCTTTCTACCAAGTGACTCTAACCCCCCCGCCATTGTGGGCCCCAGGTCCAAGCAAATCTTTCCAGCAACCCCAACAGCAAAACCCAGCTTTTTCATCTTTAAATGCAGCGCTTTAAAACCACCCACCCAAGCAGCAGTCAGCTGCCGTGGAGCTTCCGCGGCCCAAGCCGCTCCCGCTAAATTTTTTCCGCGTTGCCGCGGGCCCCCAAAGTTTCCCGGTTGTCTTTTTTGCCAAAAAAGTTTAGGGGTTTTTAAGGCCTGCGGGGGTTTCATCACCCCAATGCTTACTCCACGGGGGAAAACTCATGGGGGGGGACGGGTTCCCATCAGAAAGGTTTTAAAGTGGCTTTGTGGTCAGTTTTCTGTTGGAAAGGGTTTTAGCTTGGGAAAACCCCGCTGTGGGGGACCGAAGAGGGATCCCGTCAGGGCCCAATCTGGGTACGTTTTTCAGGGGGTTCCGAATTTGTCTTCGGGGAAACCCTTTGGGCCGCGCATCTTCAGGGGGGAAAACCGGGGTTACAAAAACCCTTCCAGCAAGGGGAAATTTCCTCCGTGGGGAAAATTTATGCTGTGAAAATTCCGCACTTGGCGCCCGGGGGTTGGCAGGGAAAGACGCGGTTTATGGCCATTTTTCAAAAAGGGGGTTTTTCCAGCCGGGTTAAAGGGGACGCCCTCCCCTCCCCCGGGACCCCCCCGTCCCTTTAAAAGTGGGTTGATCCATTCTGGGACCCCGGATTGTTACCCGTTTCTCGGGGAAAGGGCGTGGGGAGCTCCGCCAGGAAACTTTGGCCCCAAAACCCCAAACACGTCCCCTTCCCCCTGTCTTGCACCGGTTTTTCCTTGGGCCCCTAAACTGCCCCCTTTCCCCAAAGCCAGCCGTGGAAGGGCCCCAGGGGAAAAGTGGACAGGGGCCCCCCAAATCCGCAAGAATTGGGACCCCGACAAACCGTGGGGGGAAAGGGGAAATTTTTTTTGCCCCCCCCCCCCTCCCCCCCTTTGGGGCCCCAGTCCCAAAAACACCCCCTTTCGGGGGTTGGGCCCCGCTCCGCCTTAGGGGAAAAAACGCACGCCCCCTAGGCTTTCTTTGGGAGAGGGGGTCCCTGGTTGTAAAAGCCCCTCCCCTCGGTCATGCTGCCAGTTCTGGTCACAACTAACCCCGGGGGTCTCGTTCCAAATTGGGTCCCTTTTCGGGTTTCCCGGATCCCCCCGGGGAATTTTTTGGACGCTGCATTGGTGCCCAAAATTTTATCTTTTCTCTCGGGGGTCCCCCTGGAAAAAAACCTTGGTAAATTCCCCGTCTGTTTTTCCCCGGGGGAGCTTTCTGAAAGCCCCTTCCCCTTTTGGGGACTGAACCGGGTGTTTCTTCTTGGGTAGGAACCCCACACAAAAAAAAGATCGCATTCTTCGTACTCCCCCCGTTCCCCCTCGCTTTTCCTTTTCCTGGGGTTTCCCTTGGTTTGCGTCCCAAATCCCCCTTTTCATCCCGGGACGGGAAAGGGGCAAAAGGGTTTTTGCTTTTGGGGGTGGGGAGATTTCCCAGTCTCCCCCTGTCTGGGGTTTACCTCCCCCGGGGTTTCCCCCCCCCTTTCTCTTCTTGCGGCCCCAAAAAACCCACTGTAAGGAAACCCCTAAAAGGCCAAACCAGGACCTCCAAGTGTCTTCTTGAGAAACAAGCAGATTACTTTTTCCTTTCCACTGGGCCCCTACGATTGTCCCTTTGACCTCCCCTGGTGGGGACTGGGTCCAAAACCGGGGGGGGGTTTCTAAACCCCCCCTTTCGGTACTGAGATCGGGCCCTATGTCGGCTCAAAAAAGGGAATCTTCAAAAGGGCTTCATCCGTAAGTTACCTCTCCTCCCGGGTGCCGGGTTTTTTCTTTGTGGAAAGAAGGATGGGTCCCTATGGGCCGTGCATTAAACTACTGGGGCCAAAAACAAGTTTCACCTTTCAAGCCCGGGGTTATCCATTGCCACTGTTTACAAAATTTGTTTGACCGTCTCCGGGGAGCAAAAATTTTTCCCTCCAAGGGGCCCCTCGGGGGGCCCTAAAACCCTCATTGGGGATCCGAGAGGGGGCAAGTGGAAGACCCCCTTTAATACTCGGGGTGGGCATTTTTGAGTACCTCGTGAGGCCTTCCCGGTTTTTGAAACCCCTCCAGCAGTTTTCCCAGGATTTTGGGTTAACGACATTTTCGGGGGATCTCCGGGTTTGTATCCCTATTTGTTATTTGGCCCGGGAAATCCTGGTGTTTTCGCCCAAATTTGGGGGACCCCCCAGTCACTGTAGCCGGGTTTTCTAAAAACGCCCTGCGTGAAAAACCACCTCAAAACCCAAACGGGAAATTTGAAAAGTTCCACCGAACCGCCCCCCCTTTCCTGGGTACATAATTTTCGGACGGGGGTTTCTGCAAATGGACCCCGCCTAAATGTCGGGCCGTCCCCCATGGGCCTGACCTGTGGGCCCTTTTCGGGCCATCCAACGTTTTTTTGGGGGTTTGCCCAAACCTATTAAAAGGAAAAAATTCACCCTTTTTCTCAACTTTGGTCGCCCCCAATTGTGGCCCAAACCCAGGAAAACCCCGCCAACCCCGATTTTGGCCCGCCAGCCGCCAAAGAGGCCTTCCCCAAAATTTAAAAAGCGCCTTCGGCCCCAGCCCGGGTCCTATCCCTTTCCCGGATACTGACTCCCCCTTTCTTTTTGGGGGGTGGGCGCCTCTTCCTGGGTGGAGGGGAGCTTCTCCCCCCAAAAGACCCCTAAGGGCCCCAGTTTGGAATTCCCCTGCGGGTTTTTCTCTAAAACCCCTTTTTCGCCCCCCCCCCCCCCCCCCAGAAAAGGAAATACACCATGGGAGTGATGGGGAGAACTTGGCTGGCCTTTAAAGGCTTGCCTTTGGGGGAAATGGCGCCACCCCCGGGAAAGGGTGCCCCCGGACACCCCCGTAAAACTTTATTCCCCCGGAAAACAAAAATCTCCTTTACCCCAAACTGCGCAGGGGCCTAAACCCACGCCAACCCGGGAGGGCATGTTTTTTTCCGGGTTTCGATTTTGTTATACACTTTCAAACCGGCAGAGAAAACTTTTAAAGCGGGACTGCCCTGTCTCGTGCCCCCGGGGATACTACCCCGGCCCCCTTGAGGGGGAAAGGAAAAAGCCTCAGCACTTTTGTTCCCCCAAAAAGGCTAAATCCCCATGGGCTCCCGAAAAATTTTCCAGCACGCCCTTTCCGGGAAAGACGTGGGGGCGCCCGGCATTTGGGGGAAAGAGGGGTACTTGAAAGGGGACAATGCCCCGAATTCCCGGACACCCTGGGGGTTTCAAAGGGTCAACTTCTTGATTTTCCCGTTTTTTTTTGGGGGCCGGAAAACCCTAGAAAAAAGGGACGTAAAGGGAATTTCGTTGAGGCATGTATTTGTCTCCCCAAACCAAGTCATCCGCGCCCCAAAAACCGGGGGTTTGTTTGAAAACCTTTGCCGGGTTCCCCAAACAGCCCTTTGGCCCCCCCATCGCCATGGATTTTCATCCCCCGGGAACCTGCCCCCCCTCTGCGGTAAAACCCAGTTACCCTGGGTGGCCCTTTTAAATTTTTTTCTAAAAGGGGCCCCATTTCTTTCCCCTTTGCCTGGTCTCCCCTTCGGTTTCCTCACTTCCCCGAAAATTTTTTTAAAATATTTTCCCGGGTCTGCACGGAACCCCCCCCCCCTCCAAATTTTTCTCAGATCGGGGGAGTACGGGTTTTTTCTCTAGTTTTTGGGCCCGGGGGGCCCCCGGGGGGCTCTTTTTTCCTACAAAGTGGAATTTAACTTCTTCTGAAAACCACCCCCACTTTTCTAATGGGCAAGGGAGAGAGTAAAACCAATTCTTGGGGGTACCTAATTTTTCCCGCCACTTCGTCTCCGCAAAACCAGGATGATTGGTCGGGCCCTTTATTGCCAGGGGCGGAGTTCTCTTATAACCCCCCTGGACCCCTGGGACTCTACTGGGGAAACCCCCTTTTTCCCATCGTTTTTCGGTGGGCACCCCCGCCCCACCCCCCCCGCTGCCCGGGGGCCCCCCTCGTTTGCCCCCTCCGGTGGTTAGCCGGGTCGCAAACCTATCTGCCGTTTTAAAGGGAAAATCGCCGACCCCTGTTTCAGCCTGGGCCCCGTTTGAAGGTCCAAGGGGGAAAAAGGGGAAAAGAAAAACCTCCCCCCTTCCCTTTCCCACGGGGTGAAAAAGGTGTGGCTGTCTCCCCAAGGTATGCCCGCTTTAAAATTCCCACAAGCTGGGCCCGATTTTTAGGTCCCTTTAAAATTCTCGGCGCATAAAATTCCCTTTGGGTGGCCCCCCTACAAGTCCGGCTCCCCCCGGGGAACCAATCCCGCATCCCAAATCCTTCCATGTCCCTGCTGAAGCCAGCCCTCCTTTTAAACGGTTCTCTCGGCTGTCCGTTCCCCCGTCTCCCGTAGCTGACTCCACAATTTCTTTGCCTTTCAAAAAAATTTTTGGGCCCCCTTAAGCCGGTTAGGGGGAAGATTTTTTTTGGCGACTGGAAGGGGGTTTTGGGCCAGGGGGGAAAAAAAAAACTTTTGGGGAGCCGGGGGGGAAAATATCCTGGATCGGGGTCCCCTGTTAGGTTTTGGGGGGCCCAAAAAAGGGGGTGGGAAAGGGCCAAAGGGGGGGGGGGTACTTTAGGGGGTGTCCCGGCGGACCCCCGTTTTTGGGGGGGTCGCAGGCCACCCCGCAATTTTCCCCCGGGTGCTTGTTTTCCGGCCCCCCGGGGGGGGCCGCACCCCGAGCTCGGGTGCGGACACTCGGCGTGAAAAGCTTTGGACTTCCCTGCCACGCCCCTGTGTCCGTCCCCGGGGCGCGCGCTCCTCCCTGGTTTCCGGGTGCGCGCGCTCCCCCTAGGGGGCTGCGCGGGGCACTACGGGAAAATTTTAAAGGGACACCCCACCCCAGGTGATTGGTTCTCACCGGGTGCTTTTTCCTATTTTAGTCGGTCCCTTCTAGGCACAGGGCCCGAATCGATAGTGCCCTGTGCCAAAGAGGGGAAGCGTTCTCTAACTGCCTAGTTAAAATTCCCGGGTTGAAATTTTTACTCACTCCCTTTCCTTTCCTGTGCCCCGAATCTTGCCGCCTGTCCGGGCCCTTTTTGCCGCCCTTTTGGGACCAAAAACCTTTCCCGGGCCTGCACTGACCTTCTCCCTTTCCCCCCGGGACCACAAAGTTTCCCTCCACGATTCTGTACCGAAACCCCGCCCCCGGGCCCCACCGGCAAAACCCAAGTAAAAGTAGGGGTAAGTAAACCGGGGGTAGAAAATCCGCCCCCAGAAAAGTCCATCCCCCTTTGGGGGCAGGCCCCTGGTGAATAAAAACCGGATTTAATTTTAGATTCACTCCTGGCGTGGCTTACCCCAATCGCTTGCGGGGGGGCCCGGGGGATCCCTACCCCCCTTGCAAACAGGGGAAGGGCCTTTAATACAGATTTACTTTAGGCCCCCAAAATTTTATGTTCGTATGCCCTACAACAAAAACTTTAAAGAACAAGCCCTAAGTAAAAAACCCTTTCCCCCTTTAAGGGCGATACACAAAAAAGGGCTTTATACGGGCCATTTAATTACATAAAAATTGGGAAAAGGTAGCAAACTTTTTCCTTTTTTAATTTTCATTAAAAATGAATGAAAAGTGACCCTCACAGAGTAAAGAAACCCGTTACCTTTCCCTCCATTAAATGCTCTGTAGAGGAAAACATCACAACTGGGCCCGTATGCTCAGAGGGGGTCCTTCTACCACATATGAAGGCACCAATGGGAAGGAATCTCTGATACAGATTAGCATTGGTATCCAGGATATTATATCTCTGTAGGACCCAGACAGCATCCTTATTCATATATATTCATTTAATGAATATTTACATTCTTAGTCAGTGGCACATGTATTTATTTCATTACAAGAAATAGGAAGTAGCTAACTTTTTATATTTCATTAGAAATAGAAAGTAGCTAACTTATTATATTTCATTAGAAATAGAAAGTAGCTAACTTCTTATTATATTTCATTAGAAATAGGAAGTAGCTAACTTCCTTTTATATTTCATTAGAAATAGGAAGTAGCTAACTTCTTTTTATATTTCATTAGAAATAGGAAGTAGCTAACTTCTTATTATATTTCATTAGAAATAGGAAGTAGCTAACTTCTTCTTATTACATTTCATTAGAAATGAAATCAGATGTTGTCTCAAGGAGATAGAAATAACTTTCTATATCCTGTCTGTGCAAGAAATGCTCTCAGGGGATTAATGCAGAGGTGCCCCTCACTACAGAGCCCTGCTGCATGTGGGGGCCCTTCTGCCACAAATGTAGAGAGGCCCCGATACAGAATTGCATTTGGACCTAGTAGCTTAAATTTCCGTATTTTCTGGATAGCATTTTTAACAATAAGGCCTAAGGACTAATGCTTACCCTTTAAGATGACTTTAATATACAGTGTCAAGCAAAAGGGTAACAATGTTTTCAACTTTTGGCTTTCAGACTTCATATCTCACTGTCCACGGCAGCTTTGAACGTGAGGCTACCATCATTTTGTAGAAAATTATCTTACCTATCTCATACATAAATTTGACTTCTAACTATTTAGCATATGCTTAGTTATGCATATTCTTGTCATGTAACTGCATTGTTACAGTTTTGCTTCTAAAGATTTAAAGTTCAAGTTTTATAATTTTTTTGGTATTTTTTAAATCCACCTTTGGCTTTCAGCTCTGCCTGAATCCTTCTGGGCTCTGGATCAGATTAAATCATGTTTCAACTGAAAACTCATCACAGGTCTCTTCTACACATTCCCAATGTTGGCGCATACTGCTCGACTCACTTGGGTACGAATACAGCTTTGTCTTCAACTCTCTCCACAAGTGTTGGATTGGGTTGAGGTCCGAGGACTGTGGAGACCAATACATCAGCTCTACTTCATTATCATTGAACCATTCCTTCTCCAGCCTCCTGGTCGTTGTCCTGCTGGACACTATGTCGTCTTCTTCATACCCATAGTACTCGAGTGTTTGAAGTAACTCATCTTGTAGGACACTCACATAGAGCTCAGCATTGAGGTCACCATCGATCGAGGTCAAGTATCCAACATCTTTGACTGTGAAACATCCCCATATCCTCAGGCTTCCTCCTCCGAACCTGAAAGTTCCTTCAATTTCTCAATCCGTTCGCCCCCTTTTCCCTTGATTATTCCAAACCCAGTCCCCCCCTCAGAGCCCGGTCTATTGACTTTCATCTCTCGCTCGTTCGCCCCTTCTCCCTTGGTTCTTCCCATTCCCCCATCAGAGCCCGCTCTATTGACTTTCATCTCTTCGCTCAAATCACCCGTTTCCAATCTTCCATGTTTCGTACTTTTCTTTAAACTCTTTGCCGACGCTTCTTATGATGAGATTGAAGTCGCGGCTTCTTCCCCTTTTTTCGGGCCCTCATTCCAGACCTGTGTAATCTGTGTTGCCTGGTGCTCGCATGGACGTCTGTGATCTCACTCCTATGAAGCCTACGAGCCGCCTCCACTGCCGTTTCTGTCGCCTTAGAACTGATAAACTTTGTGATGAGCGACTTGCTGACTCTGATATTTCCCCTGGACGTCGCCTCTTGGCCTTGGATGGACTTCATTCCATCTTCTTCCCGCTGTCAGAGCCTCACATGATGCGGTTTGGCAATTTTCTTGGCCCAGAGACGCTATCGATGAGCTGGATGATGCCGCTTCTCTTTTCTTGGTGAATCTTCTTCATGGCGTCTCGAACCAGTGACCTTTCGCTTGGGAATCAGCCTAATAACACAGTAAGCTATTAGTGAATGTGAGAACAGGTTGTAATTGGTGGTAAGAAGAAGAAAAGGATTGTCCCACCACCAGGAGCAAAACAGTAACAATGCAGTTACATGGCAAGAATCTGCAGAACTAAGCAGATGCTAAATAGTTACAGATCAAAGTTATGTATGAGAGCCAAGATGGTTGTCTATAAAACGATGGTCGCCTCACATTCAAAGTTGTAGTGGATGGTGAGATATGGAGCCTGACAGTCAAAAGTTCAAAACATTGTTACCCTTTTGCTTGTCAGTGTAGTTATCTAATAACAATGGTGAAGGAGGAAGTAGCTAACTTCTCGATTTTTGAATTCCTTTAGAAATGAATGCTGGGAACAAAAACAAGGATGTAGCAGATCTATTGTGTTCACAAAAGTTTGATTGTACAGGAAAGCCGAGCCTATAAATAAACCGGTTTAATCTGTCTCAGGTAGCTTTGCTGCGATGGTGCCGTATATTAATAGCCATATGCCACTTTTTGTTTTAGCTGCAGATGGCAGAATTAAGGAGTAAAAGACAGGAACTGAATTCCTGTGAATAATTACTGGCAGGTGTTCATATAATGTAAGATCAAACAGCAGCCGTTCTGGAGCTGCACATGAAAAGCCCTGCCTTTCCCATGAATCCTGTGTTTCATGACTGGAATAGTTTTAGCCCCAATGATTGATCAGTGAAATGTGTTGATTTTGTGGCTGTGATATTCTTTTTTATCTCGAAAATCCTCACCCCTCCCCAGGCAGCTGTATATGTATATTAGAGATAGAGGAGCCAAGGATGTTGTGTGCAGCCTGCGGAGTGAGGGTCTTTTCTCTGCTTTCTCTCTCGTTCCTGTAAATATACATTTTATCTCCATGCTTACTGAGTAGGTGGGCTCCATATAGAGTCATAGGCTGCTCCCTCTTCCCCTCTCACAGCATGCTGTGCCTCACACAAACTGATATTGTAGATACATTCAACTCCTCTATCTTCCCTAAAGCTGGTTTTAATGGGTGGCAAAGAAGGTAAATGCCCAAGACTTCCATAACTAAGCGGTGTCAGACTGGGATGCTTAGAGTACACCACTGGAGTTGGTTCTTGGGGCCCACCAGTGAAGTTGATTCTTAGGGCCACCAGTGGAGTTGATTCTTGGGGCCACCAGTGGAGTTGATTCTTGGGGCCCACCGGTGGAGTTGATTCTTGGGGACCACCAGTGGAGTTAATTCTTGGGGCTCCACCAGTGGAGTTGATTCTTGGGGCCTACCAGTGGAGTTGATTCTTGGGACCACCAGTTGAGATGATTCTTGGGGCCCATAAGTGGAGTTGATTTTTGGAAGCCACCAGTGGAGTTGATTCTTGGGGTCACCAGTTGGAGTTGATTCTTGGGACCCACCAGTGGAGTTGATCTTGGGTTCACGGAGTTGATTATGAGGCCCACCAGTGGAGTTGATTCTTGGGGCCCACCAGTGGAGATGATTCTTGGGGCCCTCCAGTGGAGTTGATTCTTGGGGCCCTCCAGTGGAGTTGATTCTTGGGGTTCAGCGGTGGAGTTGATTATTGAGGCTCACCAGTGGAGTTGATTCTTAGGGCCCACCAGTGGAGATGATTCTTGGGGGCCCACCAGTGGAGATGATTCTTGAGGCCCTCCAGTGTTGATTCTTGGGGTTCAGCGGTGGAGTTGATTTTTGGGGTCCACCAGTGGAGTTGATTCTTGGGGCCCACCAGTGGAGATGATTCTTGTGGGCCCACCAGTGGAGTTGATTCTTGGGGGCACACCAGTGAAGTTGATTCCTGGAGCCCACCAGTGGAGATGATTCTTGGGGCCCACGAGTGGAGATGATTCTTGGGGCCCACCAGTGGAGATGATTCTTGGAGCCACCAGTGTAGTTAATTCTTGGGGCCCACCAGTTGAGATGATTCTTGGGGCTCCACCAGGGGAGATGATTCCTGAGGCTCATCAGTGGCTCATCATGTGTTTCGGGAGCTTGCGCTGGTCAGTGCGTACTCCCGAGGCACGGGAGGGGGGGGGGCTGGCAGCCCGCTGTCCCCATTTACATGCTTACGCGCTGCGAATAAATGACATGTCACTTATCTCCCCGCGTGTACAATACGATCGTCTTGTACGCGCAGTGGGATGAGGCGTAATCCATAGTTATCAATGAGAGCTATGGATTACCGTAATTGCGGCGTGCATCTCGCTGCATATAAAGTGCAAATACGCAGTGAAATGCGCGCTGCAAATACGTGCAAAAAGATGCCATGTGAACATATCCTTACCATGGCTCCTTGACAGGGGTGTTTCCATCTTGCTCCTCCTCGTCAAACAAGATTTTGGCAACTCTTTACACATGTATTAGGCTATGTCTGCACAGCATAGCTTTACCGTTGGATTTATGGTGGATTCAGTATTTTTCTGTGCCAAACAATGCGGTTCTACAAGTATCAAAATGCTGTCCGATTTCGGACGGCATTTTGACACTTGCCGTGTAGACTAACAATGTCTTGGACTATATAAGGTATCACTTTAAGCGACAGGTATGATCTGGGCTGCACCAGAAGTCTGGCATCTTTTCAGCCTGGAAACTGGCACAACCCTGTTCGCTCTATTTTTAACCAGGCGAACTCAAATATCAGGCACATTAAAGAGCGTCCGCGGCACTTTGTAATGCGCCTGATTTCGGGGTGTGTGCTGGAGCTTCAATACAAAAAATCCAGGCGCATTACTGTTGGAACAGGTAGAGAACTTTAAAAGTGGTTT
The DNA here is from genome assembly GCA_025379985.1 of Phyllomedusa bahiana. NCBI lineage: Eukaryota > Metazoa > Chordata > Amphibia > Anura > Hylidae > Phyllomedusa > Phyllomedusa bahiana. The sequence continues at coordinate 22,063 of JAODAL010020585.1, read as the reverse complement.
ACCTGAGCCTGAAGTGTTGCTTTGTAAATCTATGATCCGCAGTAGAGCAGATTCATAGATCAAGGTGCATTCTTTACTACTAATTTACGCAAAAAAAAATGGCGCCTGGGTGCCAAAATCATACATGTCGCCCTTTGTAGCTAAACACTTCACCTCTGATGAGGCCGGGATAGGGCTGGTGATCCGCGTGGGCTCCAGTTCTTCTCCAGATATTGGGTATATTAGTGATTTTTAGTCTTATTTATTGTTGGTTCTCATTTTGGTTGTTTCTTTCTTTGTCCGTATGTTTGTTTCATTCTAAACCAGGGGTGTGACGACCACAGTATCTTATCATGCTGTGTCTATAGTCTGTGCCTATGTGGTTCCCTTTTTGGGAGTTTTAATTGTTTTTAAATAATTGTGTGTCATGTACAGTATGATAAAGACTGTGGTATTTATCAAGCGCACAACATTTTTGTGGCTTTTTTTCATTAATTTTCTACAATAAAGAAAGCGAAAGGATGAAACAAATGTTTGTGTCTTCCCCATAAAAGTCTTGTTATCAATGGCTAGAGTATTAAAAATGAGACACAATAAATTAGAAAGATAAATATATAGATATGAGATAGATAAAATATAGATATAATATAGATAAATAGATAGATAGATATGAGATAGATAGATAGATAGATAGATAGATAGATAGATATGAGATAGATAGATCGATAGATAGATAGATAGATAGATAGATAGATAGATATGAGATAGATATGAGATAGATATGAGATAGATAGATAGATGATAAATAGATAGATAGATATGAGATGAGATAGATATGAGATAGATAGATAGATAGATAGATAGATAGATGGATAGATAGATGGATAGATCTGGAATAGAGAACTAGATAGATAGATAGATAGATATATATGAGATAGATAGATAGATAGATAGATAGATAGATAGATAGATAGATAGATAGATAGAGGGATAGCTAGATAGTTACAAAGAGGGATAGATAGGTAGATAGATGGATAGATAGATGGATAGGTATGAGATAGATAAATATATGTGGGATAGATAGATAGATATGAGAGAGATAGATAGATAGATAGATATTTGATAGATAGATAGATAGATATTAGATAGATAGATAGATAGATAGATAGATAGATAGATATGGGATAGATAGATGGATAGATAGATCTGGAATAGAGAACTAGACAGATAGATAGATAGATAGATAGATAGATAGATAGATAGATACAAAGAGGGATAGATAGATAGATAGATAGATAGATCTGGAATAGAGAACTAGATAGAAAGAGGGATAGATAGAAAGAGGGATAGATAGATACAAAGAGGGATGGATAGATAGATAGATAGATAGATAGATAGATAGAGATGAGATAGATAGATAGATAGATAGATAGATAGATACAAAGAGGGATAGATACAAAGAGGTATAGATAGATAGATATGAGATAGATAGATAGATAGATAGATATGAGATAGATAGATAGATAGATAGATATGAGATAGATAGATAGATATGAGATAGATAGATAGATAGATATGAGATAGATAGATAGATAGATAGATATGAGATAGATAGATAGATAGATATGAGATAGATAGATATGAGATAGATAGATATGAGATAGATAGATAGATAGATATAAGATAGATGAAATCTTGTAGGTAAAAGCTGAGCCTTTTTCTGTGAGTTTAGCTTATGGAGAAAGAACGTCCAGATTGTTAGTTTGTTAAGTTGCAGGGTTCGGATCTGATAGTGAACACTGTAATTAATCACGTTCTTGTTGAGATTTAAGGCGGAGGTGTAAGCAATTCTACCAGACGTGGACGATTTATGATTTTTGCTGGGAAGTTCAGTTTCTCGGTGCAGATATGTAACAGCTGTGTTGGGGTTTTCCACTAAACGTTTTCCAGACCATCAGGCAGCTATGAGGCAAAGCAGAAAAACATTTGGGGTTGTACAAGGCCTATTACCCACCACTAACAAAACATCTGGTGGAGACCTCATGTTTTCCAAAGTAATCATTTTTCATGCTAATAACTGCGAGGCAGATTTGTCTGAAGACGGAGCATTGTACTTTTTCCTTCTCTTTATCTACCTAGAAATGGTCTTGGGGGCGGCTGGTGGGTGTGCGCAGGGCATGGAGTTGGCAGCCATAAGGAAAGGTCCAATTCACAAAGTAGCTTTCGGAAAGCAAATATTTTTGCAGAAAGTAAAGCAAAACTGCCTTTGTAAAAAGATTGGAATCCCTCCTTAGGTAGCTGTAGATATGTAACAGATTTAGTAGAGTGTAACTTGCAGATTTCAGGCTTCTTCCTTCCCTTTGCTGGTTTCTGTATACGTATATGTTTTCTGCACAGGCTTGTAGCGAGGTGCAATATAATCTAGTGACCATTTATAAGGAGACAATCTAAGAAGACCAATGTAATTCAAACACATCAGAAGACAGTTCTGAAGTCGGGCCAAGTCAGCACATGACAGGTTAATGGATCACTATGTTGACAGTTGTGTGAAAGTAACTGTATCTGAGCTGGGAGAATTCACTGTGCAGCAGTGTAATATAGATGCCTGTGTGCTATGGATGAAGAGGCTGAAACAACAGGTAAACTCTGTCACACTATGTCCTCAGTGTGCTGTGCCTGCTGCACTGTATGTAGTGAGAGACTCAGATTGCCTTGTACAATCAGCTACGCCTTCAGCTCCTCCTGCACAGTTGGTATCTCTCACAGAATGGTTCTTTTTAGATAAAGATCTCCTTAGTTACAAGGTGAAAGTAAAACCTGTTCCCCTGTAAGGATGCTTGCACATTGAGAGTTTTTAGGGTGTTTTTGACGTATTTTGGTGTTTTTGCTGCTTTTTTTTGGATGTGTTTTTGTGCAGAAATGCACATCAGTTAATGCTGTACTTTTCTGCACAAAAAAAACTACCAAAAAAACACTCCACTTGAAAGCACCCTAATACTGAAGTAAATCCTCTGGATTGCTAATGACATGTATTTGACAAGTGTCTTATAATTTCATCTACTATTATATTTTTGGTGTTTGTGTTGTATATTTGCAGGACGTACTTTGACGCTTCAATGCACCTGTAAATACGGTAAAATCATAGCACTCATTGAATGCTATGATTTGCCACTGTATTACCCGGCATACAGTACGCACCCGTAAATAGAAGAGACATGTCATTTCTTTAGGGTGAGTGCACATCAGGGAAAAGGAACGTGAATAGGAGTCGAGCCAGAGCGATGTTGAAAGTACGCAATGGCCAGCACGTACTTTCAACAGCAGGCGTATAGCAGTGTGCACAGGTATATGTCGCCATACGCTGAGTGAACCTGGCCTAATGGCTACCTTCACTTTACATCCATTTTAATAGCAAAGAATTGGTCTCAGGTCCTTATTCACTTCACAGGAGCCGCCAAGGTATGTGTTACTTTGCACAGACCCATAATATTTTCACACTTTCTGCTGTCTTTCTAGCAATGTGTATCCTTTTCTTAGACCCCTCTCTGCCAAGGGCATTAACGTCATGAGTTCTGACATAAGACCTAGGAGCAGAGTCTAAGGAGTCCTCCGGTTTCAACCCCTTATACAAAGGATGTGGACTTCTCTGCATGGAACTCACAAGTCGCTACCTCAGATGTGGTCATTTGCAGTGACAGCTAGTGTGCAGGTGTGGTACCGAAGGGTTCAGCAGAGAGTGATAAGCAGAAGGTCAGGGAAGGCGGCGTACTGTTGTAATCAGGTCACCTGATGTGTGTACAAAGCCTTAGATTGACTGGTATGTTAAAAAAATTAGCATTTTTGGTCCTCTTGGTCACAATTCTTATCTAAGAACCTTTTGACCCCTTTGATCACCACCTTATCCAGGCAGTAGGGGGCGACGCTGGCCCTGATGACCTGAGCATCTGGGACGTGCACTCAGATTTATGCATCTTTCTGTAACGTTATTTGGGAACTGTATCATTGTATCGTTTATGTACCAAATTGTACCCCATAAGGTAGGGGTCATCCATGAAAAGTAGTGCACAGGGCCCCAAACAATCTATAGCCAATACTGAGACCCTTTAGACAGTGTTGGACTTGGGTGCCTGGGGTCCACCAATGGAGTTGATTCTATGGGCCCACAAGTTGAGTTGATATTTGGAGCCCACCAGTGGAGATGATTCTTAGGACCCACCAGTGGAGTTAATTCCTATGGCTCACAAGTTGATTTGATTCTTGGGGCCCACCAGTGAAGCTGATTCTTGGGGCCCACCAGTGAAGCTGATTCTTGAGGCTCACCAGTGGAGATGATTCTTGGTGCCCACCAGTGGAGATGAATCTTGGGACCACCAGTGGAGTTGTTTCATTGGGTCCACTAGTGGAGTTGATTCTTGGAGCCCACCAGTGAAGCTGATTCTTGGGGCCCACTAGTGGAGATGATTCTTGGCGCTCAGCAGTGGAGATGATTCTTAGGACCTACCAGTAAAGTTGTTTCTTGGAGAACCACCAGTGGAGTTGATTTTAAGTGCTCACAAGTTGATTTGATTCTTGGGGCCTAGCAGTGGAGTTGATTCTTGGAGCCCACCAGTGAAGCTGATTCTTGGGGTCACCAGTGGAGATGATTCTTGGGGTTCAGAAGTGGAGATGATTATTGGGACTCACAAGTGGAGCTGATTCTTCTGGCCATCCATGGAGTTGATTCATGTTGCTCACCAGTAGAGATGATTCTAGGGGCTCACCAGTGGAGATGATTCTTGTGACCAAACAGAGGTGTTGTTTCCTAGGACCCACCAGGGGAGTTGATTCTTGGGGCCCAGAAGTGGAGATGATTCTTGGGGCCCAGAAGTGGAGATGATTCTTGGGGCCCGGAATTGGAGATGATTCTTGGGGCCCAGAAGTGGAGATGATTCTTGGGGCACAGAATTGGAGATGATTCGTGGGGCCCAGAAGTGAAGATGATTCATTGGGCTGACTAGAGGAGTTGTTTCCTAGAGCCCACCAGTGGAATTGAATTTTGGTTTCTCACCAGTGCAGTTGATTCTTGGTTTCTCACCAGTGGAGTTATGTTTTGGAGCCCACCGGGGGTGATCCCTGTTCCCTGTGTGGGTCAGTCTTTGACTGCTTCCAAAACGCTGACAACCATATGTATGACTGATATCAGTATCTTATGAAGTTGCTGTACTGCCATAAGCTGCTGATTTTAGGTTAATATATCTGTAAGTCATGCATGTGATTTCTCTAAGTCACGGTGCTAAAGAAGAAGACTGGAGATAAGCGGCAAAGATAAAAGATCTTATTTAAATCCGAGCGTGAAGCAGCGGGGGCTGAACGGCCTCAGCGTAGATTTGTCTTTGCTCCTCAACACATTACTAGGAACATCTCAGTTTGTTTTATTGAAATACCCAGAACTGATATGAACAGAAATTGATGGAAAGATGGTGCAGGATTCTACCTGCTCATGTACAGAGACATACAGAGGTAGCAGAGCCGACTGTGTCAGGTCAGAGGTTTAGCACTCTTTCAGCTCTTTAGTGCATCCAGCAAACCAATGCGAGGTGAGAATCATTTGGTTGCCTTACTAAATACCTCATATGTCATGGGTGTGGAATTTTAAAGTGTAATAGAGCTGAGTTTGACATTTGGCACAACTCTCAGGACTATGAATGCCTTATCTTTAGTTTTCCATAAGACTGTAGGTGAATGAACACCATCATAAAAGAAAGTAATGGCGCTCAAAAAACGTAAATGACAAAGTCAGCTCTGCTACATCTGTACAGTACAAAGCATGTCCTTCTGCTGGAAGAATACTAAGCTATGCAATTGGAGCTGGTGAGTTGTAGACACTAGTGCTGCAATTTGGATGTAGGAGATAGGACAAAATCAGCAATTTCATTCATTGCCCAGAATTCAATTTTGGTGAAAGTTGCCAAAAATGGACCCTAACCTTGTCTCCAATTCTATCCTAGGGAACATCTTAGGAAACCTAGGGCTAGGGTAAGTCCAACCATAACCTCAAATCTAACCTAGCCCTAGTCTTAGAGTAAGGACTATGGTTGGAGTTAGTATTAGGACTGGACTAACCATAAGTTTTATATTAACCCAAACTATAACACCAATCCTTATCCTATCTCTAGGGTTAGAGTTTGCTTTGGAATTAGGGTTAAGGTAGGATTTATGATTAATTCAACCTAAACCCTAATTCTGTCTGTAGGATTGTGACCCCCCTAATTCCATCTAATCTCCATATGGGAGGGATAGTCATGCACTCATGTGGTCCTCCAGTGGAGGTTTCTTGGATTTCTGGAGACCATGCCACCTTTCCAACTATTCTTTGCCCCCGTTTACAAAGAGATGGAGGTCTTAGGGCTCAGCAGTGAACACCAGACCCATATCAATAGTGACTAACAGGGTGTAACCCCAAAGGGCTTGGCTCAGGACTTGGCCCTCATGGAAGCCCTGCTGGTCCTCTAGGTGGTCGGGGCTGGAGTCACTGCCTGACATTACTGAAACCTTACAGTTAAAACCACAGTCATTACAGAGGAAGACAAAAAGAGTAGAGGAAAAGTCAGGATGATTAATTAAGACAGAACATAAAGTGTCAGCGCCGCAGGATGACGTCTTTAGTGGAATGATTGATTCACACAGAACCGGGGACATCTTTCTTCTAGTTTTAGATAGAACAGACGTGAAAAAGATGTTTAGTAATTTATATTGTATCTGTCTATGTCTATTTACATATCTGATATCTATCGCTCCAGCTCAAATAAATCTATCTATCCCATATTTATCTATCTATCTATCTATCTATCTATCTATCTATCTATCTATCTATCTATCTATCCCATATCTATCTATCTATTTATCTATCTATCTATCCCATATCTATCTATCTATCTATCTATCATCATCTATCTATCTATCTATCTATCTATCTATCTATCTATCTATCTATCTATCTATCTATCTATCTATCATCATCTATCTATCCCATATCTATCTATCTATTATCTATCTATCTATCTATCTATCTATCTCTCTATCTATCTATAATCATCTATCTATCCCATATCTATCTATCTATTAATCTATCTATAATCATCTATCTATCCCGTATCTATCTATCTATTTTATATCTATCTCATATCTATCTATCTATCTATCTATCTATCTATATCTTTCATGTCTATCTATCTATCTATCTATCTATCTATCTATCTATCTATCCCATATCTATCTATCTATCTATCTCATATCTATCTATCTATCTCATATCTATCTATCTATCTATCTATCTATCTATCTATCTCATATCTATCTATCTATCTCATATCTATCTATCTATCTCATATCTATCTATCTATCTATCTCATATCTATCTATCTATCTATCTATCTCATATCTATTTATCTATCTATCTCATATCTATCTATCTATCTATCTATCTATCTATCTATCTATCTCATATCTATTTATCTATCTATCTCATATCTATCTATCTATCTCTTTCTTTCATGTCTATCTATTTCTCATTCTTGGAACAACTATATATCAGGTTTTTTACCCCAATCAGAGCGCTCCCACAATGCACTGCATCAGACAACATTGCATGACGAGAAGTCCAGCTAAACTATTAGGTTACTTTTAGATCAGCTGTATTTGCTGCACGTTTCTTCCTCCCGTAGTGTTACATAGCACAAGGCAAGTGGCCGAGATCTTAACAACCTTTTTCTCATGTAGTCCGACGTCACTTCTGGTTACTTCCCCATAGGCTCAATATTATAGTAACCGTAAGAGCCATCGGATTACAGATTAACATAGGGTTAGACTATGTTCACATGGCTGATTTGTGGGGCGTAATTACGGCCCGCAATTACGCCGTGTGGACGGGGGCGGAGCGGGGGCGGGATCGGGATCGCACCTTGCCGGTCCATAGACAATCATTACCAGCGGCGCGTATACGCCGCTAGTAAATGACATGCCACTTATCTCCCCCCGTGGTGGATTCGCCGAGCAGGGAGAGGAGATGTAATCCATAGTTCTCTATGAGAACTGTGGATTATCGTAATGACTGGGACGTATTTCAGCCATAATTCGCGCACTACGGACTGAAATACGTCCCATTTTAAGCCGTGTGAACATAGCCTTAGGGTCATTGTTGGACTGGAGCACCTGGGTCCCACTGTTGGAGTCTATTTCGGGGGCCCACCCTACAGCTCCTGTACAAGCCACTTATACTCTGCCTCTCACTTTTTGCCTCTTTTTCTGCTTTTCTGCCTCTCACAAGGATGCATATGCAAGTGAACAACAACTCCAGCTCTGCCATGTTCAGGGACCCAACATGGCCTCATTTGTTCCCCTTTGGGCAAGTTCGAGCCTAGTGAGGTTATAAATAGGGCATCATCCTAGGGCCCCATCTGAGCAGCGGTAGTGAATGCAGCTGATATTGGGCTTGTTGACCTCCTTAGACAGGTTTGACTCTTTGTTTCGCACAACACTGCCCCCCATTTAATATAATAGAGTGGATGGGGAGTCTGGAGAGGAACGGGTCACAGGAGCCAACATGTTATCCAGACTTGGACAGGGGGACACAAAGCTGGATACGTGAAGGAAAGCCGAGAAGTAACTTCTACTGTAGAGGTTTTAGATCGGATAGAACTCTATGGAATCGAGTCCACTCCAATGGAATCCTGAGGCGTCCACGTGTTGTGTAATGTACTGAATGGGCCCAACTCTGCTCCCGTGATGGATCCATGGCTTTGTTATCCATTGTAATCGCACGTTCCTCTCAAAGAACTGAAAAAACGTATACAGGAGTCCAGCGTAAGACCTTCTTGTTAAAATGGAACTGGAACCATTTAATTAAGTTTCCTATCATTAACATCATCTGCTATCACAGACATGAGATGGAAAGTGATAGGAGATGGATCTGTTCCTCGTCCCCCGGTTACACGATGTGTCACTCTTATTCTGTCATCTGCTTCTGCCGGAACAAAATCTCTCTGCTGTATCTGTGTACAGGATCTCACCTGCCCGGGGGTATTTGTCTCGTGTGCTATGTCACGCTGGGAATTGGTAGCATTTAAATTAATAACTGGGACCTGGGAGACGGCTTCCTGAAAAGCAGAACATTCACGTATATGCACAAATACATCCACAACTATAGTATCATAGGGGAGTGACTATAGAGGCATAGAGGGGGGGGGTCATACAGGGGAGTCACTATAGGGGGTGCAGAGGTGATATTAATGCAAGGGAGTGACTATAGGAGTGTAGACGGGGTCATACAGGGGAGTGACTATAAGAGGATAGTGGTGGTTTTCAAATATGGCAGTAACTATAAGAGTGTAGAGGTGGTATAGAGGTGGTGGTTATACAGGGAAGTAACTATAGGAATGTATAAGTGGGGGTCATACAGGGGAGTAACTATAGGGGCTTAGAGGTGGTGGTTATACACGGGAGTTACAATAGGGGGTGTAAAGGTGATGGTCATACAGGGGAGTGACTATAAAGGCTGTAGAGGTGATGGTCATACAGGGGAGTGACTATAAGGGGAGATCACTAGAACTTCACAAGTTGCATCCACTGGAATCCTCTTCCCTCCTCCATGACGACATCACGGAGCTGGTGGATATTAGAGACCTTGTGTTTGAGGAGGCCCCACAGATGCTCAATAGGGTTAAGTCTGGAGACATGATTGGCCAGTCCAGCACCTTTACCCTCATTTTCTTTAGCAAGGCAGTGGTCATCTTGGGTTGGGGTCATTATCATGTTGGATACTGCCCTGCGGACAAGAAGGGAGGGGATCATGCTCTGCTTCAGTATGTTACAGTACATTTTGGCATTAATGGTCTCCTCATTGAACTGTAGCTCCCCACAGCTGACAGCACTCATGCAACCCCAAACTATGACATTCCCACCACCAGGCTTGACTGTAGGCAGACACACTTGTGAGATTTTGCATGGTGCCCTAGGTTGATGTCGATTGACAGTCATCTTGTATTTCTTCTGTTTTCTTACTATTGCACCAACAGTTGTCTCCTTCTCACCCAGCGTCTTACTTATGGTTTTGTAGCCCATTCCAGCTTTGTGCAGCTCTATGATCTTGTCCCTGACATCCTCAGAAAGCTCTTTGGTCTTGCCCATGTTGTAGAGGTTAGAGTCTGACTGATTGAGTCTGTGGACAGGAGTCTTTTATAAAAGTGACTATTTAAGAGTAAGACAGCTGTCTTTAGTGCAGGTAACAAGTTTATTAGGAGTCTAAGTGTTGTAGAGCTGATTTAATGTTAGTAGGAGATCAAATACTTATTTCTCTCAGCAAAATGCAAATACATTTATATGATTTATACAATGTGATTTTCTGGATTTTATTTTGGATATTCTATTAACATTAACATTAAGTAAAAATTGACCTACCCTTAAAATTATTGACTGTTCATGTCTTTGTCAGTGGGAAACTTACACAATCAGCAAGGGAGCAAATAATTATTTCCTTCACTGTATTAATTTGATTGTTTGATTGGGGTTATAGGGAGAGTTTTATTTTTTATTTTTTTACACTTGATAATGTATTAGCATATTCATATATCCTAATACGTTATAATCTGTGTCAGTCTAACACAGGCAGCAGTCAGGGCAGCACAGTCTGCCCTGATCACTGGCTTCTTACACAGAAAGCCCTGTGGCTACTCTGGGTCCCCAGGGCTGACTGTGCAGCCATTCCCCAGGCTCTGTCGGGTCACTTTTGTCCTGAACACCCGACAGAGCATGGAAACCCTTTGATTACGCTGTGGTGACGAACTGCGGCAATCAAAGGGTTAAAGCACTGGGGAGCGGAGGTTTTCCCTGCTCCCCGGTGCTTACAGGAGATGCTCTGGGATCAGGGCTGTGTAGTACAGCCCCGTTCTCGGCGCCGCAAACTCCCGTGTCTGCAGCGACGCCAAAAGACGTCGCTGTAGATGAACGACCTGAAATGCCCGCTGTCAAAAGACGGTGGGCGGTCATTAAGGAGTTAATAGCTTACAGACAAAGGAGGAGGAGGTGGATGAAAGAAAGTAAAACATGATTGTAGTATCAGACTACACAGGGTTTGCTTGTAGTCTGTAGCCATGGAGACACATACTTCTGCATTGGAGCCGGAGCCGCTAAATGGTAGCAAATTTCCACTTGAAACAATTGAGCAAAGTTGTTACATTTTCTATTTAGGAGCAGTGGATCAAGAAAAACAAAAAAATGCTAAACTAGGCACACCCTTTCATTTAGAGGGGTCTGTTTTTTGGTGACACTTTTCTTTGGCCATGCCATTAAAATAAGAATTTTAAACTACTTGCAAAACCTTTTTCTACCTAAACTTTAAATCTCACAGATAAAGAAGGCTCTGCTGCCGTAGGGCACCGGGTTTAAGATGAGAACTACAATCATTTAAAAAAAAAAGGCTCAAAAACACACCTACAAGACTATATATATATCTTCCTTGCTCTTTGGATGTTTTATCATTTATAATGAGAGGTGCATTGAGCTCAGACCCTTGTTTTCCCGGAGCTGAACTCCTTACAAAGGAGTCTTATTAAAGTTTGGAATGTCGACGGGTCTGTTCCATATTGAAAGATGTTTTCACATTTCCTCCAAATTCGAGGTAAAGGACTGCTGCGGTGAACTATCCTACTTTTCTGTGCTTGTTAGACAGGACTATCACTCGTTAGCTCTCAGGGGCACAAAACAACACATTCATCTTATTTTGCAAATATTTCGAGTGGAATAATTATACCGTGCGCACCTCAGAGCCCTCATGGGGGCTACAGCTGCGGCCAGTGGAGATAAGAAATAGTTAAAGCAGGGCATATTTATTAGCATTGGAGAAGCAAACTATTTCACAAGTTCACCGGTAGCTTGTTCCAAAAATGTATGCAGATTTACTATGGACTTGTCAAAACCAATATATTGGTAGTTGTTCCAGTTGCTCGTCTGTGCAATATAATTGGTATGTACAGTTATGTACAAAATAATAGCAGTGTGACACCAGTAATGTGCTTGATTACTGATATGGTCTGAAAACGTAATGCAACATGGTCAAAAATCCATGAATACAGTAGGTGCAGACGAGGAATAGGCAACCAACAGAATCAACAGTCAGGATGTGCACGCTGCATGGACTCATTTATCGACTTACCACCAATGGACGTTTGGATACGTCCTGATGCCGGTAAGGGGCTTTGTAGCGGGGTGGCAAAGCCAGGTGTTAGTGGCTAATTTCAGCTAACACTCGGCGGTTACAGCGCGGGAGGGCGCCGCCACCATACCGCTTCTAAATCAATGAGAAATGGTGCCGCTCACTGTTTCTCAATCCGAGCGGAACATCAGTGGCAAAATCGCCGTGTCCCAATTGGTGAACATGGCAGCTGGAAGACGGGTGCAGACTTCCATCTCCGCCATGTTTTCAATTTCCCCACTTCCGCCCCACACCCTAAAGAATTGTCTATACAATGCATTAGGTTGTATAAGTGATTGGGCCCCCGAGTGGTGAAGCCCCCTGGGAGGACTCAAAATTAAAGTAAAAAAAAAAAAGTTTTAAAGTGTAAAAAAGTAAAAAAAAATTAAAAGTTCAAATCACCCCCCTTTCGCCATTTTGCAGAACTAAAAAAATAATAAAAAGGTATCACATATTTGGTATCGCCACGTCAGAAAAAGTCCAATCTATTAAAATATAACATCATTTATCCCGTACGCTGGACACCGTAGAAGAAAAAGAATTGTGGGATTTTTGGTCTTTTTCACGTCCCCTAAAAAATTGGAATAAAATTGCTCAAAAAATTTGCATGCATTCCAGACTGGTAGCAATAATAAGTACACCCCAGCCCGCAAAAAATGCCCCTCACTCAAGTCAGTAGATGTTAGTACAAAAAAGGCATTGGCCAAGGAAAATTACGTGCAGCGCAAATTTCGAAAGTGAAAGATGTTTGGAATCTTTTTTACGGTACCAAAACATAAAGGAAACCCTACATGTTCGATATTGACAGATGCGGATCAACCTGTAGAATACGGAGAATACATCATTTTTACCAAAGATTGAACGCTGTAAAAGCAAAACCCCCGCAGACATGGCACAAGTACCTTTTTTTCACATTTTGCCCCACTTAGAATTTTTTGGTGACTTCCCAGTATATTCTATGGTAATATGAATAACACCGTTAGAAAGAACATCTTGTCCCACAAAATAAAAGCGCTAACATGCCTATGATGTAGGTGGAAAAATAAAAAAGTTATGGCTTTCAGAAGGTGAGGAGGAATAAAACTTAGAGCCATATTATAATGACCATCCGTCAGGAAGGGGTTAATGAAAGGGGGGTCTTCATATAAATAGCAGCGTGGACTTTAATAGTGAGGTCATTCATTCTGTCAAGAAACAGGGGTCAGTTATGGCCCTTATTTAATGCAGGGGGGAAGCCAATGTTGTACCTGCTGGTTGTGGACTATAAACGGTGGCGGCCACAACTAATGAGTGATGGGTGCAAGCTAAGGGCCACATGAATGAAAACTGTTTAGGTCTAAAACTCACCTTGTTGCCCATAGCAACCAATCAGAGCACTGAGTTGCTATTGGCAACAAGGTGAATTTTAGACCTAGACAGTTTTCATACATGTGGCCCTAAGTTTTAAATAGTAGCATTAATAAATAAAAAAAGAAGGTGAATACAAAAAGCTGCACAACCATAGGAAATATTTTATTGTAACATTTTTACCACGCAAAAAAGGGAAACCTTCCCCAAGGAAGCTGCCACTTAAGCAGCGAAACGCGTGGGATTCTCTCCTTTCAGTCTGTTTATTTTTTTGCTTTGTATTGTGCTAAGTTTATTTGTCTTATTCATCATATTTAGTTACTAATAAATAATGTACAGCACAGATTTTCTATGGTTGTGTAGCTTCTTTTATTCGCCTTCTTTTTTTTATATTTATTGGTACCTGTTGATTTTAGCCCATTCTCAGTGAGTTCAGTGGGTCGTTCTAGACCTTGTACCAAAGGAGAAAGAACTTTAATCAAGAAGTTGATCGGAGAGGGCAAAACATATCAAGAAGTGCAGAAAATAATTAGGTGCTCAGCTAAAAAGCTCACTAATGCTTTAACCCTTTAAGCTGAACGTCTGAAAAGTAGTTAATGACCAGAAATTTTTTTTAGTTTTTGGCTCCTCGCGTTTCAACAGTTGCAACTTTTTTATTTTTTCAATGACGCAGTTGTATGAGGATTCGTTTTATTCGAGACGAGTTGTACTTTATGGGGGAATAGTTTAAGTTCACTTAACAAATAATTGCAGAATTGTTTTTTTACTATTTTTTTTTAAATTGTGTTTTTTAAAACAATTTTTTTACACCATTCACATTTCACACTTAATAATTTGTTAGATTAATTCTACAGGTTATAAAGGTCATGTGGATATGTAATATGTGTAGGTTTTTGTGTGTGTGTGTAATATATGCACAATTATTTTTATTAAATATTTTTTTTTATTTTATTATTTTTTTATTCATTTTTTTTACATTTTTTTTGGGGTTTTTAACTTTTTTTTTAAATAATAAAGGGGGAAAACTGTTTTACATTTTTTTTTTTTTTAACTTAGTAATGTATTGCATATTCATTTATGCTAATACATTTTAATCTGTCAGTCTGACACAGGCAGTGATCAGGACAGCACACAGTCTGTCCTGCTCACTGGCTTGTTACACAGAAAGCTGTGGGGCCACTCTAGGTCCCCAGGGCTGACTGTGCAGCCGTTCCCTGGGCTCTGTCGTGTGAGCGGATGTTCCGATCACCCAACAGAGCAGGGAAACCTTTTGATTGCGCTGCGGTGACGATCCGCCACAATCAAAGGGTTAAAGCACCGGAGTGTGGGTTTCCACCGCTACCCGGTGTTCGCAGGGGATGCTTTGTGATTGGGGCTGTGTAGTGCAGCCCCGATCCCAGCGCTGCACCGCCGCCCGGGCGGCGCAAACTCCGGTGTCTGCAGCGACGTCAAAAGACGGTGCGTGGTCGTTAAGGAGTTAAGATGGCAAAACCAGAAACACATGGTAGGAAAATAAATACGACCATCCAACTAGACCATAGAATAACAAGAATGGCAAAGAAGCCTCCAATGATGAACTTCCAGGAAATCAAAGAAGACCTTCCGTTATCTGTGAGTCCTGCAACAATCAGAAGACGCTGACGTGAAGCCAAACTAGAAGACCTGGTAAAGAACCATAGCTGAAAAAATATAGGTCCGGACAAGGTTAGAGTTTGCCAATGAACAGAATCGGCGCCACTTTCTATGGACAGAGAAGAGTAAGGTTTTTCTTATTGGGTCCAAAGGCTGCAGATGTCAGACGATCCATACACACTGAGTTCAAGTCCCAGTACACAGTGAAGACTGTAAAACATGGTGCTGCAAGTGGAATGCTTTGGAGATGTTTCTCCTACTCTGGAGTTCGGCCCATTTATCACCAGGCACCATGGACCAGTCTGAATATATATAAATTCTGGAAGAGGTCACATGAGTATGGGATCTCTGGCATACTACCAGGTTTGATGATTTGAATAATAATTTTTGTGGTGTAGGTATTTATTTGGCCTACCATATTGTAATGAATTGTGAGTTTTGGTGGATTACACGCAAGAATATAGTTTGTCTGGGGATGAATCTTAGATGAACCCCAGCTAGTCAAAGAGAAAAGTATGTATTGGATTTGTATTATATACATGAAGAGAGTGTTCGGTTTGTGGATAAGTCCCTGATGAACCCCAGCAACCCAGTGGGGAGAAACGCGTAGGACAGTGGATCAAAGTATTGGGACAGTATCTTTTCAGCTATCTTTTTTCTTTGTTGAGATTGGTGGTTTAGGCACACCTGCTATTGGATTTGGGACAAGATACTGGGATTAAATCTATGTATTTTGTGCTTTTTTTCCTTGCGTTTGGTGATATAGACTTATATTTGATTTGTAGGAGTACCACTATAGGAATTTTCTATATGTATTGGTATATCCCTAAATTATAGGTTCCGGGCGGGGTCGACCCTGTCAGGGCGGTTACCCTGCTTTCTGATAGGTAGGCTTGTGATTCGGTGTGAGTGTTAAGTAAGTCTTGTTTTTATGACATATATTATTAAAAGTTATGTTTTAGAAATATTGTTAGGTAGATAAGCCAATTGGTGTCTTTTGGATAAGAGGTCATGTTGCCTTATGCTGAAGAAGACATGAGAAAGCGCCACAGAGAAATGTGCATTGGGGTTGCCTTGTTCAGTTGCTTGACCACCTATACATCTATTTTGAATTTTTGATTGACATTTTGTCTTGAACTTGATACCTATGGGTGCATTTGCACATTTAAAACAACATGTATGTACTGGGCTGTGACAGAAGTCTGGCATCTTTTCAGCCCGAAAACTAGCGCAGCCCCGTTCGTTATAGTTTTAATCAGACGCACTCCAAAATTAAGTGCATTATCAGGTGCCCACGGCACTTTGTAATGCACCTGAGATCGGGGGGCGTGCTGGAGGCGTGATGCACTATAACAGAACGGAAAATCCAGGCGCATTACTGCTGGAACAGGTAGAGCACTTTGATAGTGTTTTACCTGATCCCGAAGTGTCGCTTTGTAGCTAGAAAGCGCTAAATCTATGACCCTCAGTAGAACAGGTTCATAGATTCAGGTGCATTCTACACTACTAATGCGCGAAAAAAAAAATTATGCCTGGGCATCAAAAATCATACATGTTGTCCTTAATGTTGTGTACACATTCAATATATTGATATCTATTTATATACATCTGGACAAGAGGTATGTCTAGGTCTGTTTGGGTGTTGACTTTCCCCGTCACTGGGTATTTTTCATATAACAAAGGTTTATGGGAAGAGAGCTGAATTCTATATCATGATAGTCATTTTGTTACAAATCAAGTAGAGCTGAGTTTCTTAAATAAGACGAGGGCTTCTTGGGTTGAGCCCACTCTCACCCAGCTATACAATTAGTGTGAAGGTTCCAGAGCATTTGTGTAGAGTTTGATGAAGACTATTCTGACATTTATAGTCAATGGGCATTCATCATCCAGTTAAAAAAAAAAACGTGAAAAAACAACACAGCACAAAATACAAAATTAAACTTTATCTTTGAGAGGGAAACAATAAAATTTTGCTCAGGCAGCCATATAACCTAAAGCCGGATCTGAGCACAGTAGGATCCCACTAAAGTCTAGGCATCCTGTTGCTCCGGACAACAGAACAGATATGCAGCTCTAGAGTTCCTGATCCATCTATAACTGGGCCCCCAAATATAGTGGGCCGTTTATATTACTAGTGCCTTAGGGTTTCCAAAATTGCTTTTTTCCCAAAGTCATCAGAAACCAGGAGTGAGTGTTCTCTGTACCTACTGGCTGCACCTACCATAGCCACACCCCTGCAGAGCCGTAATACAACAATGGACATAGGGTCTTATTGTTATTAAAGAGCCCAGAAAATTCCCTTTAAACTACTCAGTTACATTTTTGAATCTTGGTTATTTTCCAATTTGTTTTAGTGCCTCTTTGTTGGCTAATTCAGCAACAAGCATCATCTGTTTTTGCTATCAAAATATTATGTTTCCAAGAATGGAGATATAAGGATTTCATGTAATAAGTTCTCCCTAAGTCATCAGAAACTGGAAGTGAGTGTTCTCTGACTGTACCTACTGGCTGAACCTAAATAACCACACCCCTGCGGAGCACTAATATGAGCACGGGCATGGGTTTTGTTGTAAGACCCCAGAAAATTCTAAAAATTTCCCCAGAAAATTGCTTTTCTCCCAGAATCATCAGAAACTGGATGTGAGTGTTTTCTGTACCTCCTGGCTGGACCTACCACAGCCACACCCCTAAGAAGCAGTAATATGACCATGGGCATAGGGTCTTATTGTAAGTGAAGAGCCAAGAAAATTCCGGAAAGTTCCCAGAAAATTGCTTTTCTCCCAAAGTCTCAGAACTGGAAGTGAGTTTTCTCTGACTGTCCCAACGGGCTAAAAACCTACCATAACCCTGGGGCAGTAATATGAGCACGGATGGGTTTTTTTGTTGTTTTTTGGCCCAGAAAATTCTGGAAAGTTCCCAGAAAATTGCTTTTCTCCCAGAATCATCAGAAACTGGATGTGAGTGTTTTCTGTACCTCCTGTCTGGACCTACCACAGCCACACCCCTAAGAAGCAGTAATATGACCATGGGCATATTGGGTTATTGTAAGTGAAGAGCCACTAAAATTCAGGAAAGTTCCAAGAATATTGCTTTTCTCCCAAAGTCATCAGAAACTGGAAGTGAGTGTTCTCTGTACCTACGGGCCCTAAAACCTCCATGCCCCCCCCCCTGCAGAGCCGTAATACGACCTAGGGTCTTATTGTCAGTAAAGAGCCCAGAAAATTTTCTTTAAACTACACAGTTACATTTTTGAGTCTTGGTTATTTTCCAATTTATTTTAGTGCCTTTTTTGTTGGCTAATATAGCACCAAGCATCATCTGTTTTTGCTATCAAAATATTATGTTTCCAAAAAGGGGAGTTCAGGATTTTTTTTGTAATAAGTTGAAAAGGTTTAAAATTTTGGGGCGGTGATAAAAGCCTGGGTTTTTCTTAACTGTTAAGGTTTTTGACGTGTTAAGTCATTATTTCGGATGAATGGCCCGGGCTTTCAGAAACATGTCAGGATTTTTTTGTGGTTTAACTGAAATTTCAAAAGTTTAAAAAAAAAAAGAAGAAAAATTTCTACAAAAATTCTTCTTTATCTACTATAGCCTTCAGTCTACACAGATCTTACATCTCATGCCTCAGCCACATTGTTGCAGCATTTCCATTTCGGAACAGAAAAAGATTTCATTTCTCTCTCTTTTAATTTCTTTTGACACAGCTAATTAACCGGCTTGGATTTACGGCCTTGTCTTGGCATCCATCCGTTTGTATTAACAGAATACTAAATTATCGTGAATTACTGAACTATCATCATCGGGACACAAGGGACAGGATTTCTATGAGGTTAGGAAATCGGTGGTAACGTAATATTGATTAATATTAGATTGATGGAATTAAAAGATGCTGACAGAGTTAAAGGGTTTGTTCATCAATGAGCCTCGTTTTATACAATTGCGAGAACAAGTAAAATAAAGTTTTGGACTAAAGCAAAATTACAAATGCTGAAAAATTTTTATGAAGCCCCTAAACCTATTCAACTTACATTATTTGGGGGCCCCAGTTAAAAAGGGGTTTTTCCCGAGTGAGGAAAATGTCCGCCATTCAACACGGCGCTTGCGCAGAAATCTTCTTGTTTTTTACATGGCGCATGTCGGGCCGCAGGCACATTCCGGGCCCCTCTCCCTCTCTGCCGGGGATGAGTGGCGACGCGGTCCCCCCTTGGGGCGTGGGGTGCTTGTAGTTGGGCAGGAAATTCTGACCTTGCTCCCATCTTTTGCGCCCTTGCCCGTTTTTTAAAAGGGGCCCGCGCCCCCCCCCCCTTATTTGGTTAAACCCGGGGGTGACCCTTTCGTATTCCGGAAATTATCAATATCCTGCTTGTAGTATGGAAAAATTGTATGGAATCAGGTCTGGGTCACCATTTTCTTTATGCCACTTGAGATACTTACTGGTGCTGTACTGTTACCACAAGTAAGGGTCTCAAATCTGGGTCTCTACAAGAGCATGGATCTTGCCTGGACCTACTCAATATGGATCACATTCCTCATTAGAAATGGCACTATGTAGGTGTGTGGGGACTTTTACACCATTTGCTCTGTATATACAAAAAAGGGGGAAAATTTTAGGTGGAGGGGTTTTCGTGCGAGGGGGGCGGGCCTGGGGTGTAGGCGGTGTTAGAGCTGATGGGGCGGGCCCAGTGTGGATGGAGGCGGTGTTAGAGCTGATGAGGGCGGGCCCAGTGAGGATGTAGGCGATGTTAGAGTTGATGGGGGCGGGCTCAGTGTGGATGGAGGCTGTGTTAGAGCTGATGTTGGTGGGCCCAGTGCGGATAAAAGGGAGGCCATATGTTAATACATCTTTGCTTAATTAAAATTTTTTAGTGTAAAATGGGCTAAGCCAAGTTAAATAAAATTTTTTAAAAAAAAGGGTCCAGGCCTGATGGGTTACCCAAGTTCGGTTGTCGTTGCCCCCCGTTGTGATATTTAGAGATTTTTGGGGATGGTTAGTGCCAGGAGATGGGCAAGGCAAATTTGGTTCGTATTTTAAAAAAGGCCCCAAGTCTTTCCCCGGGTAATTTGCCAGTAAGTTTAACTCTATTCTGGGGGAAAAAGTTTGAAGGGCTATACGGGCTATATTTCGGAAAAATGTGGCAAATTTAATTTTATAGTGATTGCCACATGGATTTCAAGGACGAAATTGTTGGCAGAGGTGAGTAGAAGCTGTGGATATTGTGTTTTTAGACTTGGCAAGTCAGAACAGGTACATTTATTAAATATAACT
The DNA here is from genome assembly GCA_025379985.1 of Phyllomedusa bahiana. Taxonomy (NCBI): domain Eukaryota; kingdom Metazoa; phylum Chordata; class Amphibia; order Anura; family Hylidae; genus Phyllomedusa; species Phyllomedusa bahiana. Next base: position 1,613 of record JAODAL010020585.1, on the reverse strand, counting down.
CCAGAACAAAAGGTTTTATTTTAGTTTTGATTAGTGCAGGGAAGGGTTTTTACATTCATTTTGCTTTCTGTGCCCCTGTTAAGAGGATTTCATTTAATTTTCACCTCATGTGCTGCTGTGGCCTGCTGGAACTTGTCATTCTACATCTGCTGTCTACTGTGGAACATGTTACTACAAGAGCCAGCACGCCCTTTAAGCTCCCTTTTTAAAATAGGGGCGGATGTAAATCGGAAAGTGTAAGTTGGGGACTGCCCTTTTTTAGTTTCCTTTGTTTGTTTTCCTTGAGCTCTGAAGCTCTTGCACTTTTGATAACATTCCTACTCTATGTAAGAGCGTGTTTTGGGAAAAATGTATGCTAACACTGCGATAGAACCCGTAAACCGACCAGGAAGTACAGGAAGCATGAATCTGAATCTGCTTTTGGCTCAGTGAAACAGCATGGTGAGACAACCCCTTTAAAGACTCCTCATAAATGAGCAGAGTGTTTTTTTATTACTTTCTGGAGTTTCCCTTTAAGAGACCAGGATGATTTATTGGCCGTCATGCTGTGATGGATACATACTACTGTTTGATGACAACAAGCCCCAGATATCCATGTAAAATCTGATGGCATTTAACAGATTTAAAATCTTAATTTCAATGATTTTCTGTATTGTGCTCTAAGGCACGACGTTAACCGCTAGCAGACAAACCCCAAGACACTTTCTGCAGAAGTAGCACATCAATCAAGGCATCAATTATCCCCCTGATTCCTCATAAATCTTTTTCCATAAGTTCAAACAGATAGCAATGAATATCATCTGCTCTTGAAATTAAATTGAGTTCTATTGCTGAGGGACTCTGCAGTATAAGTGATTACATTTTTTCTTTTACAATCATTGAGCTCCCATCCTCTACATGTTCTGTGTGGTGACAGCGGCTCAGCGCGAGGAAGTGACAAATACGTCAAAGTCACATAACATCAGCAAAGGTTAATGAGCATATTAGGAGCCTGAGAAATGACTCCTGTGATTGGCGCTGGGATAGCTCACAGGGCTGTGAATCTGCTCATCTTTCTCCAGTACTATCAGGCTACTGTACATCACCATCTACCCAGAAAGTAGTATTTGCAAATTTGGAAATGATATCAAACACTAGCACTGACCTACAACCTATTACAAAAGAAACTACTAGATAGAGGTCAATTTGCCCCCTATGTACAAGAATATAACTACTATAATACTGCCTCCTATGTACAAGAATATAACTACTATAATACTGCTTCCTATGTACAAGAATATAACTACTATAATACTGCCCCTATGTACAAGAATATAACTACTATAATACTGCTCCCTATGTACAAGAATATAACTACTAAAATACTGCCCCAATGTACAACAATATAACTACTTAAAACTGTCCCCTATGTTAAAAAGAATATAACTACTATAATACTGCCCTATGTAAGAAAATTTTTCTATTATAAACTGCTCCTTTACAAGAAAATAACACTAAATATGCCCTAAGTAAAAATTTAACTCTATAATACTTCCCCTATATACAAAAATTATTTATAATACTGCCCCTATGTCAAGAATATAATACTATAATAAAGTTTTAAAGTACAAGAT
>JAODAL010020584.1:0-69063 GCA_025379985.1 Phyllomedusa bahiana | reverse complement strand
TCATGCTTCCCCTTGGGAACCGGGCCCCCCCCCACCCCATCACCCTCCTCCTCCATGCTTCACAGTGGTAACCAGGCCCCCCCCACCATCACACCTCCTCCTTCCATGCTTCACAGTGGGACCAGGCTTGTAGAGTCCATTCGTTCCCCTTTTCCCGCGTCGCAAAAAGACCGGTGGTTGGAACCAAAGAACTCAAATTTGGACTCATCAGACCAAGCACAGATTTCCATGGTCTATGTCCATTCTTGTGTTTCTTTACCCCAAACAAGTCTCTCGGCTTGTTGCCTGTCCTTAGCAGTGGTTTCCTAGCCACTATTTTACCACGAAGGCTGCTGCACACAGTCTCCTCTTAATAGTTGTTGTAGAGATGTGTCTCCTGCTGGAACTCTGTGTGGCATTGACCTGGTCTCTAATCTGAGCTACTGTTAACCTGCGATTTCTGAGGCTGGTGACTTCTCCTCCACAGCGAGTGAGCTTGGTTTTCCCTTTTCTTGGGGCGGGTCCTTATGTGCGCCAGGTTCTTTGTAGCGCTTGATGGTTTTGGCCACTGCACTTGGTGACACTTTCAAAGTTTCCCCAATGTTTGGGACTGACTGACCTTCATTTCTTACAGTAATGATGGCCACTCTTTTTTTTAGCTGCTTTTTTCTTGCCATAATAGAAATTCTAACAGTCTATTCAGTAGGACTATCAGCTGTGTATCCACCTCAAACAGTCCAAGACACACAAAGTTCAGCTCACCTGAATGAATGAATGAATGAATGATTGATTGTGGATAGCCAGAAAGGGCAAGGATCTGGCGGGGAGGCACCAGCCTGTGAATAAAAAAAAAAAGTCCGCATGGATGGCGGAAAAGATCCAGCCAGTCGATGAATAAATAATCTTCTTTATTATATTAAGCCATTAAAACCCGACACGACGCCCTCTGTCTGTCGTGTCTGGATTTTAATGGCTTAATATAATAAAGAAGATTATTTTATTCATCTGACTGTGCTGGATCTTTTCCGCCATCCATGCGGACTTTTTTTCTTGTCTATCCACCTGACTTCTGAACAACACAACTGATGGTCCCAACCCCATTTATAAGGCAAGAAATCCCACTTATTAAACCTGACAGGGCACATCTGTTTAAGTGGAAGACCATTTCAGGTGACTACCTCTTGAAGCTCATCAAGAGAATGCCAAGTGTGTGCAAAGCAGTAATCAAAGCAAAAGGTGGAGGAAGAACCTAGAATATAAGACATATTTTCAGTTGTTTCACACTTTTTTGTTAAGTATATAATTCCCGGTGGGGTGGTGTGTTGTGTTATATATATTTAAAATTATTTTAAAATTTTATATATATATTAATATATATATATATATTATATTATATATATATATATATATATATATACCAGGAAAAACTGCAGCACTCCAAAATGCGGTGAAAAAATCAACGGTGTTTATTCCAAACATGTCCACCGTTTGATTTTTTCACGCATTTTGGAGTGCTGCAGTTTTTCCTGGTATATATTTATATGGACTTGTGATCGTAAGTCTAACTCTGCGGGCACCCATTTATTCATCTTTGAGTGCTGCTATTTTTCTATTTTCTTCTTTTTTATTTATATATATATATCTATATATATTATATATATATTATATACAACACAATATAGCTGTTATCCATCTAAAAAAATCTGTACTTATTTAATGGGACTCCTATATACTGAGATCTTTTTACATTGCTCTGTACAGGGTGTTGTATCAGTAAGCAGCGTTGTGCTTAGGTACACATAGCGGCCTACATCGAATTTTTGATGGTCATCTTTGATTTTACAAATGTAAATAGATTAGTATAATTGGGCTGTAAAGTGTCTTATCAAACCCGATTTGCCTCTATACACATTGGGGCAGATTTATCAATAGTGTCTCACTTTTAGACAGTGTAAAGTTAGCCTATAAAGTATTTTAATGTGACACATTTATCATAGTGTTGATAAATCTGGTGCAGGTTAGAACTGTCTAGTCTAAGTTTGTACCACAATTAAGTTGGCTTGCTTTAACGGCAGAAACTGCGACAAAATTCTGTTGCATTTTTGGTTGCATTTAAGCCACTCCCCCTTTCCGCGAGGCAACATCCCTTTTTCAAAACCCCGCCCCTTTGTTGGACGAGGCGCAGAAGCTTCTGAAACTGTTTAAAACACATAGTAAAAGCTGTTTTTTGGCGCAAATTGAGCCGGAATTCTGACGCAACTGCCTTGATAAATCTGCCCCATTATCTCTTGGATATGTAGTATTTCTAAAACTAGACAGATCATCACCAGCTGTCACTAATCCATCCTGTGTTGGGATCAGGGTGGTCCCTAGATTGTTCTCCACCCTGTCTAGACTTTGGGCCCTTACTTATTTATGACCATTTTAATTAAACACTAGAAAATCCGAGGATCAAATTATTACATCCTGTCCTGCTTGTTCACACATGTGCTCATTGTCATGTCACAAGTGGCAATTATTTACAGAGCTGGAGTCCAAGTAAAGCTGGTCTTTCAGTAGGTTGTCCGTACGGCATTACAGTGGCAGAGCACCTAGCCATATACCTTTAAACAGCTGTTGAACAAATGCTCATTTGACCAATCATCCCAATACACATGCACGCTCAGGTTGGCAGAGTGTGCACATGTTCTTACTGGGGAAATGGGAATAGACAGCAGCTGGACTTTTCTGGTGGGGGCTTATTTCCTTTTAAAACAAACAGATAGGCGTTGGAATTTAGCATCCATTCTCTCCCTGAGATCTTCTGCTGGGTAAGAGTTGGGATATCCTTAAACAGGCAGTCCCCGACTTACACCATTCCGACTTACATCTGTCTTCTAGTTACAAATGGAGACTTGGGGATATGCTGGCTCTTGTAGTTCCATGTTCCACAGCAGATAGTAGCTGTGGAACGACAAGTTCCAGCATGTCACAGCAGCACATGAGGTGAAAATAAGGTGAAAAGGTGGCTCTGGTCACACGGCTTATTTTGGGACGGATTTCAGTCCGTATTTCGTGCCGTACTGCGCTCAAATACGGCTGAAATCCTTCCCAGACATTACGGTAATCCACAGTTCTCATAGAGAAGTATGGATTCCGTCTCCTCCACCCACTCGCGAAATACGGCGAGCTGGGAGAAAGTGACATGCAAATTATCCTGGCGGGATACGCGCCGTGGATAATGAAAGTCTATGGGGCCGGCGGGCTGCCGGCCCCCCCGCCACCGTACACACGCCGTAGTTGCAGGCGAAATCCGTCCCGCAATTATGACGTGAATTAGCCATCAGAACTTAGCCTGACAAAGGCACAGACCGCAAAACAAATGTAAAAACTCTTCCCTGCACTATCCAAAGCTAAAAAAAAAACAAAACTTTTTTTCTGGAGTTACATTTAATAAATACACCTGTCCCAACTTGCATTCAAATTCAACTTAAGAACAAACCAACAGTCCCTATCCCGTTCGTAACCCAGGGACTGCCTGTACACATAAGCTAGCTATCTGTTCAGCTGATGTTGCTGGTATATGAAGAGGAACCTTTAGGGCATATCCCCACGGCACGGGTTTTCGGCCAGTTTTTCAGCCGGTTTGTGTTTTTTCAGACCGCCTGAAAAACCGGCCGAAAATTAGCAAAATGGTGCTCTATGGAAAACCCGTGCAGCAGTCCCCACTGCACGGGTTTTCCGCCCGGCGGTTTTGCAAAACATTGAAAAATGTTCATTTCTTCGTCCGGTTTTCCCGGAAGGTTTATGAACAACTCAATGGGAGGGGGGAGGGTTTTCCCGTGGGGGGCCGCCCAAAACGGGGAAAAATTACCAGCGGCGGTATTTGTCCACTGCCGTGGGAACATGACCTTAGAGATGGATATTATCTTTTTTTTGGCCTTATTACACTCTAGGGGTAAGTTCACATCTGAACATTACCCTTTATCGACCCTTTATGTATGAATACCTGCTTGCAGGGATTCAGAGGTCTGCTGTGTTGTAGCTGCCATGTTTTCACAATGGAGTAAACTTAGCTAATTTAGGACTATGGACACTCTGTTTTCAGCTGTACATGCTGTAGTTATGGGACACAATAGTGTAATCTACCATGCTTTACTGTATCGTGTACAGCCAAAAACCGAGTAAACACAACAAAGAGGAAATTCAGATATTTACTGGCAGTTCTTACATGAAACAACTTAAAATTGGGTGAAATTAATGGAGACGTATCACCTTCTCAGGGAGTGGTTACATCCTACTATTCTAAGTTCTTAGCTTTTGCTAAGTTTGCTTGGTATGTTGTCTATGCATGTGAATACAACTGCTTCTATACAGAAGTGCATCTCACTTTTCCTGCTACATTAAAGGGGTTTTCTCACTTAATTGATTCATCTTACCTCAGTCCTGTTTTCTTGGTTTCACTTTGAATTCAGGGGTGTGTTTACTGGGTTCTACTAGGCTGTAGTAGAAGCCAGGTCTGTAGCTATAGCCACCCGCACTGGCAGCCTATCCGGAGAGATCAAACAGGTCTGTAGCTATAGCGACCGGAGGAGCTGATGCAGCCCATACAAGAGGGGATATCTAGGAATAGGTAGGACACTGTTAATGGACATATATTGCAAAGCGACTTGTTTTTGCAAGATCTTTAATATAAAAAGCAATCCTTGTAGTGAGACAACCCCTTTAAGGGTGTGTTCACACAGCATGTCACTGTCTGTTGGTGGTCTGGTTTCTGTGAATAAGAGCGCTGGGACTCGGTAGAAGGCACTTTGGAGTCCTGCACATTTAGCATACCATGTACCACCGGCAAAATAGAGCCAGTGTAGTTCGATTCAGACTGTTTATTCTGTGCTCATCGATGGGCCATTGGCTGATCCGTTGGCGTACTTTTTTCCATGCTATCTCCACGGATACCACTGAAGGACGACGGTGAACAGCCAATAACTTTTACCCATACCTGCAAATACAACTTCCCAATTCTGTGTTTTTGCTTTATTTTTTTCCTTTTCTGCCTCTCTTCTGTTCTTTCCTCCTCTCCAGTCTCTGTCCTTCTCCTTAGAGCAGTCATTATAAGTTTGTAACTAGATGTCTCTTGATATGGACAAAAACGCTGTCTCTTCCTTACAGAGTGCAATGCTGCCATACATAAAAAATGCATTGACAAGATCATTGGCAGGTGTACGGGCACAGCTGCCAACAGCCGGGACACCATGGTGAGCCATCTCCGCTAAATGAATACATTTACAGTTCATTGTTACACGGACGTATGTAAGGATCTTGAAAGTGATGAATAGGCTTCATTTATTTATTGGGAATTTTGTATGACGCTGTTTGGGAAGGTTTTCCAATTTATTTTCCCTCGGTTTCCCTTATTTACTAAGAATTCTGCTATGCAGTCAGTTTGGTCAATTTTATCTCCTGTCTGAATGAGCCAGTGACTGCATTGAGTGTGCCTGTAGTCATTTTCATTTTTTGGCCTTCTGCTAACAATTTCATTAAGTAATTGATACTGAGGATTCTTTTCCAAATGGCAGAACAATATTTATATCTGTTCACTTCAAATTATGAAATGTCTTGCTTGGCTTAGTACGGGTTTCTTATTTAGAGCCGTTCCGGTGTGTATACATGAACACACCAACATCTATCACACACAGGATACATATAAAGTAGGTAGCAAAAGTCTTCCTACCCTTTGAGCGGTTTCTCATTTTTAAACGTTATAGCCGCAAACTTAAACAGTTCATTGATTTTTTATGTGATAACACAAAGTAGTGAGTATTTGTGAAGTGGAAAGAAAATTATACATGTTTTTTCCAAATTACTGTAATTAGAAAACTGAAAAGTGTGGTTTGCAAATGTATTCAGTCCCCCCTGAGTCCACTTTTAGCTGCAATGACAACTGAAGTCTGTTGGGGGATGTCTCTACCAGCTTTGCACATCTAGAGGCTGGAATTTGCAAAATAACTGTAGCTCTGTCAGATTTGTTGGCGAATGTTTGTGAACAGGAATTTTTAAGTCCTGCCACCCTTCCATTGTAGCTTTCGCTGTATGTTTAGGGTATTTTCACACGGTGTAATTTCGGCGTGCATTTCGCCGCGTATTTGCGCTCTAATACGGGCGAGATGCGCTCCGAAATTACGGTAATCCATAGTTCTCATAGAGAACTGTGGACTGCGCCTCCTCTCCCCGCTTGTACAATACGATTGTATTGTACACGTGGGGGAGATAAGTGACATGTCAATTATTCGCAGCGAATATGAGCCGCGAGTAATGAATGTCAATGGGGCCGCCGGGATGCCGCGCCCCCCCCCTCCCCCGCGCGCCGCGGGAGTAGGCGCCTATTAGCGCGAGCTCCCGAAAGACACGATATATTGCAGCGTGTACTGTACGTGCCGCAATACTTCGTGTGAACATACCCTAAGGGTTGTTGTCCTGCTGGAAGGTGAACCTTCTACCCCAGTCTCAAGTCCAAAGTCGCAGCCTCATGTCTTTTGCAGTCTCTAACAGGTTTTCTTCCAGGACTGCCCTGTGTTTAGCTCCATCCATCTTCCCATCAACCCAGCTTCCCAATTTCTGCTGAAGCAAAGTCTCCCCCAGCATAATGCTGCCTCCACCATACTTCACAGTAGGGATGGTGTGTTCAGGGTGATATGCAGTGTTGGCTTTCTTCCACACACAGCGTTTAATATTAAGGCCAAAAAGTTCAATTTGGTCTCGTCTGACCAGAGCTCCTCCTTCCACATGTTTGCTGTGTCCTCTACATGGCTTTTTGCAAACAGGACGACTTATGGCTTTCAAAAAGGGCTTTTTTCTTTCCACTCTTCCATAAAGGCTCGATTTGTGGAGTACACGACTAAGAGTTGTCCAGATTCTTCCACCTGAGCTGTGGATCTCTGGAGCTCCTCTAGAGTGACCCTGGGCCTCTAGGCTGCTTCTCTGATCAGTGCTCTCCTGGGCTGTCACTTCAGGTGGACCTCTCTTTCTTTGTAGGTTAGCAGTTGTGTCATCCTCCTTCCTTTAAGGATGATGGATTGAATATTGCTTTGTGAGATGTTTAAAGCTTAAGCTATTTTTTTAAGCCTAAGGCCATGTCCCCAGGGCACGGGTTTGCGGCCGGTTTTTCAAACGGTTTGCGGTTTTGCAGATCGTCTGAAAAACCGGCCGCAAACGAAAACACAGGGCTTCTATGGAAAACCAGTGCAGCAGTCCCCACTGCATGGGTTTTCCACCCGGCGGTTTTTCAAACCACTGGCCGCCCGAAAAACGTTGAACATCTTCATTCTTCCGTCCTGTTTTCGGACGGAAAATGAACATGTGAATGGGAAGGGGGAGCGCTTTTCTCCGCTCATCGCGGAGAAAAGCCATCCACCCCGCGGCTGTTGGGACGGCACACAAACCAGACAAATACTGGTTCGATAAACCGATCGGTATTTGTCCTCTGCCGTGTAAACGGGCCCTAACTCTGCAATACACTTTGCCACAACTTTATCCCTGAGTTGTCTTGTGTGTTCTTGTTTTCATGATACTCTTTGTTCATTATGTTCTCTAAAAAACCTCTGAGGCCTTCACAAAACAGCTGTAGTTATACTGAGAATAAAATACATAAAGAAGTACTCTGTTTACTAATTAGTTGACTTCTAAAGGCAGTTGGTCACACTGGATATTATTTAGCGGTATCATAGTACCGGCGGTTGAATGCATATGAATGCCTCAGTTTTTTTTAGTTTTTTTAATTTTGCATACATTTGGAAAAGCACTTATCATTTTCTTTCCACTCCACAAAAACTTGCTACTTTGTGTTGCTCTATCACATAAAATACATTTAAGTTTATCGCTGTAATGTTTAAATAAGAGGAACAGTTCAATGGGTATGAGTACTTTTGCAACCACTGTACATATGTGTAAAAGCCTTAAGAGAAGTTGTTTTGCAACCCACAAGTTATAATTTTAACACTTCTTGAACTTACTTCTTTAAAGTCTTAAAGGCAGGAAGCATGAAGCAGAGGTTTTCCATCAGCAGCTTTGTGTTCTTTGCAGCTTCCGTATTAACATGTTTACAGCCCATTAAAAGGGTGTAACAATCTTCTCTGTATGCCTGCTTGGGAATGAAGGAGGATTCTGGGGCTGCGGACCCCTCTCTGCGAAGTAAAGCAGTGACGCGCTGCAAGGAGAAGCTAATGCTCTGCAGAACTTGGTGCAACCACACATTTCATGTGCAGCTTTCCTTTGTAGTGACAGCTGATCACCAGAGGTCTCAGCTTCTGGACTCACATTATTAACAGGTTCTCATGTAGAAAAAGGAAAAGCCTCTTTAAAAAATGCTGTCTTAGGCCTATGGCTGTGTGTGGCCTTTCTGAAATTTGGGACATTTCTATGCATGTAGTTCATCTTTAGAAATTAAGGTTTGTAGTGTGTCTTTTTTTTTTTAAAGGGACACTAGAAAGGGATATTTTGTTAAAAACAATATTCCTGGAAAACAATTTTTTTAATACTTTTTGGCAGCATTTTTTTTTTAGACCGTTTTATGCAATTACAAATTCCATATAAAATCCTAACCTTTTCTAGCTGTGATTTTAAAGAGCTAAAAATTCTGAATGGCAGGGAAGACTAATCAGAAGACAAATTCACTGTTGTAAACAAACATACGAACCCGCTCTGGAGTGAATCCAAGTGAGTAGACTGTAGGGCTTTCTTCTTAAAACCACATTCCTTGGAGCAAATACACCAGACGAATGATTGTTACTAAAAAAAAAACTCCTACAAAACCAAGACCCAAAACTATTACTACTTAAAGGGGTTGTCTCGCTACAAAGAATAGCTTTCAAATTGTAGGGAACACAAAATAAAGACATTTTCCAAATATATTGCTTTGTTCCTCTGTTTTCCCTAAGGAGATACAAGTGAATTTATGACCTCCCTGGCTATTTCAGTTCCCTCAGTAACTGACCTGTAAACAATTCTCCCCCTGCTATTTGTTCTATGAGATAGCAGTGAGTGAGTCATCACACGGGTGGGGGCAGTGTCAGTGCTGCTGGGCAGTAAAAAGTTTGATTTATGTAAAATAAACAGAACTGTAATTAGGGCTTTTGTTTGAGGGATCAGATAAGAAGTCCTGTTAGTAGTTTGAGAAGCTAATCTGATCTAATTAGCAACTGAAAGCACAACAGAGCATGGAGCTGTACAAGCATGGAGCTTATGCAAATTAGTCAGTCTGAACCAGGAAGTGACAGAGTATTTCATTCATGCATCCTATGAAACTCTGTGGGGAGACAACTCCTTTAAGGATCAAATAATACTACCAGACCCTGACCAAACGCGACCACCACATGTATTTATCAGCTGTACATATACCACCGCCATACAGTGACCATATAGTGGTAGATACTAGTTGTAGGCTCAGGAGAAATATAAGTGATTACACTGCAGTTACATTTGGTGACTTACAGGAGAGGTCTCTGAAGAGTTGTTCTCTTTCTCTTCTTCTTCTTCTCCATCTGTCCCAGACGCCATGATGATTTCTACAGCTCTTCACTGTAGAATTTACAAAACAAACATCTTAGACTCCTCATTTTATCAGCATTTCTCTAACATTTCCTATCTCTATACAAAATCCCTATCTATAGTGCCCCAAATGGTAATAATTACCCCCTTGTAGGTAAATATTTCCCCCTATAGCCAGGTAGTAGCCCCCTTTAGCCAAGTAGTTGCCCCCTCTAGCCAGGTTATTAGCCCCTATAGCCAGGTTATTAGCCCCTCTAGCCAGGTTACTGCCCTCTGTAGCCAGGTTACTGCCCCTGTTAGGCAGTAATATGCCCCCTGTAGCCAGTAATATGCTCCTTGTAGTCAGGTTATTAGCCCCCTGTAGCCAGTAATATGCCCCCTTAGTCAATAATATACCCCATTAGCCAGTTTATATGCCCCTTTAGTCAGTAATATGCCCCCTTAGCCATTGATATGCCCCCTTAGCCAATTTATCCCCTACCATTATAGCCCTCTTCCAGTAATAGCCCCTAGCAGTAATATGCCCCCTTAGCCAGTAATATGCCCCCCTGTAGCCAGTAATATGCCCCCCCTGTAGCCAGTAATATGCCCCCCCTGTAGCCAGTAATATGCCCCCCCCTGTAGCCAGTAATATGCCCCCCTGTAGCCAGTGATATGCCCCCCCTGTAGCCAGTAATATGCCCCCCCTGTAGCCAGTGATATGCCCCCCCTGTAGCCAGTGATATGCCCCCCCCCCCTGTAGCCAGTGATATGCCCCCCCCCCTGTAGCCAGTGATATGCCCCCCCCCTGTAGCCAGTGATATGCCCCCCTGTAGCCACATATGCCCCCTGTAGCCAGTGATCTACCCCCCCTGTAGCCACATATGCCCACTGTAGCCAGTGATCTGCCCCTGTAGCCAGTGATCTGCCCCCCTGTAGCATATGCCCTGTAGCCATGTATGCCCCCCTGTAGCCACATATTTTTATTTAGCTAATAAAAATAAAATAAAAAAAAACTACTTACCTAATGAGGCACGGTCCGCGCGTCCAGGTCCTGCAGCTTGTGAACGGTGTAAGCAGCGTGATGTCATCACGCTACTTACGCCGTCTCGCGGGGCCCGGGACCTCCTCGGCCGGCAGAGCTGCCGGCTTAGGAGACCCAGCGTCGCAGGGGGGTGATGAAAGCGGCGCGTCACACCCCCTGTGACGCCGACGTGTATGTACAGCGCTTACCAAGCGCTGTACAAACAGGAGCGAGGACAGGACCGGACTGATCCGTCCTGCCACCCCCCCGACTCTGCCTGTGCGGCCGCAGTGAAACGGCCGCGCAGTCAGAGAGATCGGCGGGCAGTGCTAAGGAGCGCTCCAAACCCACGGCAGCGGCCTGGAGCCGCCGAGACTCGGAGCACAGGCAGATTTATTCGGGGCTCGTGCCCCGAATGAATCTGCCTAGCGACTCCCCTGTTGCTTGTCAATATGTGAAACATTTTTTTGATGGTAGAGTCCCAGACATATCGTTAAGGAGGACCTGTGACCTCTCCTGACAAGTCTGCCTTAGTAAGTCCTTGTGTTCCTTGCGTCATAACAACCCTTGAGCCTCTTCTCTTATAACTCTAGGTTGTGCTGTTCCTCTGTTATTCCTCCTAGAAATGTATTACTGAATCTGTCAGATGGGCGTCACCATTCCAGTTTTCATAAAGGTGTGTCCCTGCCATCGCTGATTGGGACCCACCCACAACTGGTAGCACCTCTGATAGATTGGTAATGAATTTCTATGATGAATTACAGGGGAACCACACAACATACAAATTTTAAAGTGAACCTGTCAGATGGTTTATGGTGCTTTGTGTGAAAGGAGGATATGATAGAGAGAGATGCTGAGCTCTGTGATATATGATTAAAAGCAGAGCAAATTGAAAAGTGAAAGTGAAATTGGTGCTTACCCCACCCACATACAGTCATTGACAGTTTGCTTTGTACACACACTGCTACAGGGAAAGATGTCAGTCACTTTGTGTGAGCGGTTTAAGCAGGACTTTCACTGTCACTTAAGGAGTCATATCTGTATTTTCTCCGCTTTTAACTTTAACTCTGCTCCAAATTATATAAAGATATATACAGTGTGAGTACACCTCCCATTTTTGTAGATATTGTATTACATCTTTTTATGGGACAACACTGAAGATATGACACTTTGATACAATGTAAAGTAGTCAGTGTACAGCGTGTATAACAGTGTAAATTTGCTGTGCCCTCAAAATAACTCAACACATAGCCATCAATGTCTAAACCACTGGCAACAAAAGTGAGTACAGCACGGTGGCCAAGACCATACAACGGTTTATCAAGATAGGTTCCACTCAAAACAAGCCTCGCCAGGATTCTTACGGTCTCTCCTAGAAGTCCTTTCAGAATTTACTCTGCTTTATACTCTATTTTGCTCTAAATCCTATAACCCTATATATCACAGAGCTCAGCTTCTCTCCCTCTGTCATATAACCATATATATCACAGAGCTCAGCTTCTCTCTCTGTCACATAACCCTATATATCACAGAGCTCAGCTTCTCTCCCTCTATAATATAACCCTATATATCACAGAGCTCAGCTTCTCTCCCTCTATCATATAACCCTATATATCACAGAGATGTCATATAACCCAATATATCACAGGGATCAGCTTCTCTCTTCTATCACATAACCCTATATATCACAGAGCTCAGCTTCTCTCCTCTATCATATAACCCTATATATCCCAGAGCTCAGCTTCTCTCCTCTATTATATAACCCCATATATCACAGAGTTCAGCTTCTCTCCTCTATCATATAACCCTATATATCACAGAGCTCAACTTCTCTCCCGCTATCATATAACCCTATATATCATAGAGCTCAGCTTCTCTCCTCTATCATATAACCCTATATATCCCAGAGCTCAGCTTCTCTCTTCTATCATATAATCCTATATATCACAGAGCTCAGCTTCTCTCCTAAATCATATAACCCTATATATCACAGACTTCAGCTTCTCTCTCTGTCATATAACCCTATATATCACAGGGATCAGCTTCTCTCCTCTATCATATACCCTTTATATCACAGAGCTCAGCTTCTCTCCTCTATCATATAACCCTATATATCACAGAGCTCAGCTTCTCTCCTCTATCATATAACCCTATATATCACAGAGATCAGCTTCTCTCTTCTATCACATAACCCTATATATCACAGAGCTCAGCTTCTCTCTGTCACATAACCCTATATATCACAGAGATCAGCTTCTCTCTTCTATCATATAACCCTATATATCACAGAGCTCAGCTTCTCTCCTCTATCATATAACCCTATATATAACACAGCTCAGCTTCTCTCTCGATCATATAACCCTATATATCACAGAGCTCAGCGTCTCTCCCTCTATCATATAACCCTATATATCACAGAGATCAGCTTCTCTCATCTATCATATAACCCTATATATCACAGAGATCAGCTTCTCTCTTCTATCATATAACCCTATATATCACAGAGCTCAGCTCCTCTCCTCTATCATATAACCCTATATATCACAGAGCTCAGCTCCTCTCCTCTATCATATAACCCTATATATCACAGAGCTCAACTTCTCTCCTCTATCATATAACCCTATATATCACAGAGCTCAACTTCTCTCCTCTATCATATAACCCTATATATCACAGAGCTCAACTTCTCTCCTCTATCATATAACCCTATATATCACAGAGCTCAACTTCTCTCCTCTATCATATAACCCTATATATCACAGAGCTCAGCTTCTCTCTCTATCATATAACCCTATATATCACAGAGCTCAGCTCCTCTCCTCTATCATATAACCCTATATATCACAGAGCTCAGCTCCTCTCCTCTATCATATAACCCTATATATCACAGAGCTCAGCTTCTCTCTCTATCATATAACCCTATATATCACAGAGCTCAGCTTCTCTCCTCTATCATATAACCCTATATATCACAGAGCTCAGCTCCTCTCCTCTATCATATAACCCTATATATCACAGAGCTCAGCTCCTCTCCTCTATCATATAATCCTATATATCACAGAGCACAGCTTCTCTCCTCTATCATATAATCCTATATATCACAGAGCTCAGCGTCTCTTCGTCTATCATATAACACTATATATCACAGAGCTCAGCTTCTCTTCTCTATCATATAACCTTATATATCACAGAGCTCAGCTTCTCTTCCTCTATCATATAACCTTATATATCACAGAGCTCAGCTTCTCTCCTCTATCATATAACCCTATATATCACAGAGCTCAGCTTCTCTCTCTATCATATAACCCTATATATCACAGAGCTCAGCTTCTCTCCTCTATCATATAACCCTATATGTCACAGAGCTCAGCTTCTCTCCTCTATCATATAACCCTATATATCACAGAGCTCAGCTTCTCTCCTCTATCACATAACCCTATATATCACAGAGCTCAGCTTCTCTCCTCTGTCATATAACCCTATATATCACAGAGCTCAGCTTCTCTCCTCTATCATATAACCCTATATATCACAGAGCTCAGCTTCTCTCCTCTGTCATATAACCCTATATATAACAGAGCTCAGCTTCACTCCTCTATCATATAACCCTAGATATCACAGAGCTCAGCTTCTCTCCTCTATTATATATCCCTATACATCACAGAGTTGAGCTCTATCAGGATGTGAACATTTTTTATAAAGTCATAACTTTAGCTCTTTGGCTCAGATTTCCAGAGCTGCCCACCAGTTCATTAGTAATGGAGCTGCTTGGGACTGCTAAGTGAGGTGATGAGAGAAGGACCATGAATTGTAAAGAGCTCATTGTCCCCTTATTTACCCCACTGTGATTCATTAGTCCGATAAGGAGATAACCACTAATCTCTGGTCACTATCGTCAACTATACCCCAACCTGCAATAAAAATCCCCAGCCAGTTCAATGTAGCTTGTTTTACATTACAGTGATGTATATTGTTGGATTCTTTTCAGCCTTTTGTATTGTGGAATTGACAGTGTTTTGTTTTTCTTCCTCCAGTTTCAAAGAGAGAGGTTTAATATTGATATGCCTCACCGCTTCAAAATTTACAATTATAAGAGCCCGACCTTCTGCGATCACTGCGGCAGCTTGCTATGGGGATTGGTGAAGCAAGGGTTAAAATGCGAAGGTGAGTACACAGACTTCGGTTTTGTTTCTGGATTGGTTCTTCTAACGTTTCACCTCAGTCTTTTGCTGCAGCAAGAGACTCTCTGTGTACAGGACAGGGTCTTCTATTTAAAGCTTCAGGCTATGTTCAAACGGCTTAAATGCAGGGCGTAATTACGCCCCGCCCTTACGCCATGTGGCCGGGGGCGGGGGCCGGCACCTCGCCGACCCATAGACTTGAATGACCAGCGGCGCGTATACGCCGCTAGTAATTCACAATTCACTTTCTCCCTGCTCGCCGGATTCGCCGAGCATGTAGAGGATACGTAATCCATAGTTCTCTATGAGAACTGTGGATTACCGTAATGACTGGGACGTGTTCAGCCCATAATTTGCGCACTCCAGCGCGTAATTGCGGACTGAAATACGTGCAGTTTTAAGCCGTGTGAACATGGCCTCACAGTTTAAAAAAAAAAAATTTAAGTAGTTTCTCATAAGTTATCATTAGTGGAACCCATATATCATTCATGTCATGGAAGGGCTTGCAAATCCATTTTGTTTCAATATATGGCCACATGGGATCCTGAGAAAATAACCGGCATAAGCTAATCAGAGGACAAGTGTCCACTGGGCGTTGTGCTATAAAGAAAAGTCCGCAGGGCGTTTTCATGGTGTTTAGAGTCGGGCCACATTCACTTACTGTTTTTGGCCACCGTTCTTGGTATCCTACAGTAAAAATTCATCCCTCGGATACCGCGGAAGGGCCGTGACATTGACTTTAAAAAGAAAATGTAATCCTAATTGGACTGTTTGCCCTGTTGAACAAATGTGTCAACCAGGCTTTTGCGTCCAGTGAAGAAACTGTACACATTGACTAAATAGTGCAACTATAGTCCAATTAGGATTCCATTTGCCCTATTGAAATCAATGGCCCCCACCATGGTATTCAGGATTTTTACATTATCCTGATGGATACCAGTAATGGAGGCCGAAAACAGTATTTTACTGGGTACTGAACCAGTTGATTGTCCGCCTGCCTCATCCTCTGTTCGTAGCAAATTTTTCACCTCCACATTTAATGCAGTAGATTGCACTGACGTAAAATCAGTCCCTTAATTGCTCTTTGGTCTCACTTTTGTTCTGTGTGCGCTGCGCTGGTGTGGAGATTTGCTATGAGATTAGGTAGACATCTGGCCTGATGCAGGTGCCGGTCATCGTCTTGGCAGGCCAAGAGAATGGAGGGAGCCACCCTGATGGTTACTTCTAATTAACATACAAGGTGGGAAGCGTTTGGGGTACTTCGGTATGCTGCAGAGTCCTTAAAGGGGTTGTCTCACTACAAGGATTGCTTTTATGTTAAAGATCCTGCAAAAACAAGTCACTTTGCAATATATGTCCATTAACAGTGTCCTACCTATTCCTAGATATCCCCTCTTGTATGGGCTGCATCAGCTCCTCAGGTCGCTATAGCTACAGACCTGTTTGATCTATCCTGATAGGCTGCCAGCACTGGTTGCTATAGCTACAGACCTGGCTTCTACTGCAGCCTCGTGGAAGCCAGTAAACACGCCCCTTAATTCAAAGTGAAACTAAGAAAACAGGACTGAGGTAAGATGAATCAATGTAGTGAGACAACCCCTTTAAAGGGAATCTATCACCAATTTTATTTTTGTGCTTTTACTAATTAAAACCAGATACCGATACATATTTTTTTCTTCTTAACCGCTTTTATGTTCTGATTTGTAGAATTTTTTTTTTTTTTTTTTAATTCAGTTGTCTGTATAGGATTATGGGGGCAGCCATCTTGCCTGAGCATCCTGCAACATAGCCGCCTAGTGTCAACTTCTAATTGCAGCTAACACCCTATTACAGTACGGGATGGTGCAGGCGCTGTTTAACCCTTTAGATGCCGCGGCAAACATGGCATTAGGCTGTATAAACAATCACGCCCTCTAGTGGTGAAGTACCCTAGGGGAACTCAAAATTAAAGTGAAAAATAAAATGTGCAAGAAAAGAAAAAAAAATTAAATCACCCCCTTTTGCCATTTTAAAAATAATAAAAAAGTTACACATATTAGGGATCGGTGCGGGAGTAAAAGTCCAATCTATTAAAATATATCATAATTTATCCCGTAGATTGAACTCCATAAAAGAAAAAAAATTCCAAATTCCCAAATTGCGTATTTTTGGTCATTTCACATCCACTAAAAATTGGAATAAAATTGAAATTCGCATGTATTCCAAACTGGTAGCAATAAAAAGTACACTTCCGCCCGCAAAAAATGCCGGTTCACTCACATCCGTAGGTGTTAATTCAAAACAGTTATTGGTTGCAGAAAATGGCGCCCCCGCTCAAAATTCGAAAATGTTTGGATTTTTTTTTTTTTTATAGTACCAGAACATAACGAAAACTGTACATGTTTGGTATGCCGGAATTGTATTGACTTGCAGAAAACAGAGAAAACAATTTTTTTTACATTTTGTGCCATTTCAAATTTTATTGCGGTTTCAAGTAAATTCTACAGCGTGGGCCATTTTTATGGATACACTTAAAGGGGTTTTGCCAAGAAGTGAGTTCCTTACATGTTATCTGCTCAGGAGAAAAGATCAACACAGCACTGCTGAGTCACAGGGGAGAGGGTCTGAGCAGAGACGCAGTGGCAGGGAGCATCTGAAATGTTTACTCAAATAATTACATTAGAACCAGTGGATTCTCTATACACAGAATCTTTCAGCACAGCCCCTTGTAAGCTTCTTCATGTTCCCTGTCATCAGATAAGAAGTGCAAACATGCAAGCGCGGCCTGATCAGCTCTTGTCAGTGTCTGGTCGTGTCTAATGTAAACTGTCAGGAAACTAAGGGCTTATAAACAAAGCTGTAGCTCTCAGAGGCTTCACTTTTTGTAATCACATATATTTAGAAAAGTGACTAAATAGCCATTTTGGAGGATCCCATGTCAACATTACATTGTGGCAAAACCCATTAAAATAAAATGGGAATGGTTGGTGATATCAACTTCCTGTGTGTTGCACATTAGTATATGGGAGGGGGAAAACTTTTCAAGACATGACCCTCTTCCCATTGGAAAAAATAAAGTTGGATCCAAAATGGCCGACTTCAAAAGGGCCGCCATGGTCAACACCCATCTTGAAAAGTTTTCCCCCTCCCATATACTAATATGCCACAAACAGGAAATTGATATCACCAACCATTCCCATTTTATTTAGGTGCATCCATATAAATGGCCCACCCTGTATAGTAAAGGGAAAGACACCATTAGAAAGTACATCTTGTCCTGTAAAATAAAAGCCCTCATATGTCGAGGTAGATGGAAAAATAAAAAAGTTCTGGCTCTTGGAAGGCGAGGAGGGAAGAACGAACGTGTCAACCCAAAAAATGCAAGGTCCTTATGGGGGTAACATGAAAAAGTAGGTATTCTTCTCAGAGTAGCTGCTATGGAACAAGGATTGCAGATGTTGGTGATAGGTTCCTTTCAAGGGATTGTCCGTTACTTAAAAAAAAGTCTGATGGTTGGGAGCAGCAGCAGCAAGTCTGTAGTCTTCTTTTAACAAAATCGGCACCAAGTTGCTTCTTGGCCCCCTTGATATTCGTTAAGCCTTAATATATCCTGTTAAAGTGGAGGCATGTAGGGACATACTCAGTTCTTTCTTTTTAAGAAATTCCAACTTTTTTGCAAAATCAGGTGTAACTACTCCTGATTATTCCCATGTCAGACCAGCCCCTTCAGCTTGTTGTATAATCTTTAGCAGACTTGCTGCTGGGAAACTGCTACCACGATATGCACTCAGGCAGCTATATCGGACTAACAAGGACTCTGCAAACAAAGGAAGAATGTTCTGAACTTCTTATATATTGGAAGCCCAAATGGGTGATGTGATTAAGCACTTTGAAGGACTTTATGCTATATTTTAAGTGTCTGTTAAAGAAAAGGATTATTTAAAGAGAATATATAAATCCTGTGATATGTGAATGAAATGACTATGTTCAAGGGTGTGTAGCAGTGCTGTTCATTACGTAGAGAATGCCCCTTTGTCCATGGGGGAGATCTCTGAATTGGACCTTAATATATCTATACATAGTTATTAGGTCACCCCCATAGCTATCTTTTTTCTAAACAAAGTAAACTTTTACGATCTTTCTGTTTACTGTAGTCCACCCATCCCATTTATTACTTAGTTGCCCACCTTTGCAACTTCTCAAGATTTACTCTTTCGTGTGCACTGGTGCCAAAAATTGTACACACTATTCCATGTGCGGTCTTACTACTGACTGGTACGGTGGTAGAACTATGTTCCCATCATGAGCATCCATGCCCCTTCTGATACACCCCATGATCTTTTTTGCCTTGAGAGCAGCTATCCGACATTGGTTGCTACAGTAAAGTTTACTATCAACTTTAAAGGGGTTTTGCCAAGAAGTGAGTTCCTTACCTAACAGGCTGATACTCCCCTCTTGAGGCCTGAAAAAAGGGGCGTTGTGTTTCTGTGTTTAAAAAAAAACAAGTACCTCCTCTGTGATGTCATCACTCCACCTCTCATGCACGTTCCTGATACTCATTCTCTGTAGTTGAGCGAAAATAGTTTTGCTAATCCACAGAGGAGAACTGTATTGTGCACAAGCTATATGGTTTTATTTCTCCCTCCTACTTGCTCAGGAGAGAAGATAAGCTCAGCAGGCAGCCGCCTTTCATTCCTTCACAAACGCTGCAGGGTGAGAGAGAGGGGGGCTGAACAGAGAGCTAGGGAGCATCTACATGTTTACTCAGATAATTACATTACAACCAGTGTTTTCTCTACACAAAAGACACCGGATCTTTCTCCCCAGTCCCTTCAAAGCTCGTTCATGTTCCCTGCCATCAGATAAGAAGTGCAAACAACGCAAGCGCTACCAGATCAGCTCCTGGTCGTGTCTAATGTAAAGTGTCAGGAAACCAAGGGCATGTAAGGAAGCCTGTAGCTCTCAGAGGCTTCACTTTTTTTGATGACCTATATTTAGAAAAGTGATTAAATACCCATTTTGGAGGATCCCACGTCAACATTAGATTGTGGCAAAACCCCTTTAATCCTGAAATCCGTTTCCATATCCGTTGTACCCAATTGATAATATATATTGGCTTCCATTGTTCCATTGCCATTTATTTTGCCTGTAAATGTTTTTGTAAAATTAGTCCTAGTGGGTTTTGCATGCTCTTCCTCCAGTGCCTTACTGCTAATTGTAATTCTGTTTGCTTGCTTGTAATAGACATGTAAAAAAATGCAATACTTGCACGACTATGCTGTGTGCACGACTATGTATATTGTGTTATATCTAATATAATTTATTTTTACATTTTTTTAGAATGTGGCATGAACACCCATCACAAGTGTCAGGGTAAAGTGGCTAATCTGTGCGGCATCAACCAGAAACTTCTAGCAGAAGCTTTGAACCAAGTCAGCATTGTAAGACATGGTTAATTGCAGAAAGAAGGAAGAGTGGGTGTTTACAGGGTATTTAAAGGGGTTGTCCAAAAAAAATCGTACCATCAGCCTTTGGGGTCCCAGCAAAATAAAAAAACGTATGCTCGGCTTCCTCCAGTCAATGGTTCCAGCGCTGGCTTTTCCCGGTCATCTGTTTTAAAACCGTCACTTCCAAACAGCAAACTGGGACATCTCTGGTTCAGCAACCGATTGGCTGCAGCGATTTTGTGCCTTTACTTACATCACCGTTTGGCGCTGTTCATTTCTGGATGGTGATGTAAATTAGTGGCATGTGACCAATGCAGCCAATCAACATCCCTGTTCGGAAGGGATAGTGTAAAAACAGAAGAACTGGGATAGCCGGGGACCATTTTTTTTTAAATTTTACTTTAAGTCCAGGAGCTGATCGTATGATTTTCTTACAAGGTGGATGTTGGGAGTGGTTGCATTTTCCAGGGGTCTCGGGAGCTGGACCTATCTGATTACTGCAGTGACTCTTACATTAAAGGGGTTGTCTTGATCCAAAAAACCATTTAAAGTAGTTAATATCTCTCCCACAGTTTTGTAATCTACTTTCACTATATCTTCTGTGGATTCCTGTAGTTCTAGATCACTTGTTGGACAGGAAGCTCAGTAGGTCTGTGTGTCCGGACACACAAAAAACAACTCTGGAGCTCAGGAGATGACCAAACGGGTTGGCCTTTTTCACTAAAGCCTTTGAAGCCACTAACAATTTAGTTTTGGATTTCAAGGTAGGAAACAAGGGTTATTCCCTTGAAACAGAGGTTGGGAGGTGTAGAAGGTAGACATAGCACAGCAAAGGCTTTGGTTTCACATTGTAAAGAGAAAAAACTAACAGGAAATGCTGCTGAACAGCTGCAGAAAAGGGAGGCTACAATAGGAAGAAACTAGTACAGAAAAAATCACAGAGAGATGTCTGAGGACTTAGCCAAGAAATATTTTTATTAGTTCGCTTGACAACCCCTTTAATTGTGCCATAGTGCTCTACTGGCATGTGCTGAAGTGCAAGTATACAAGACTATTTGGTTTTTGGTTAGGAGTGTGCTCTCTTGACCAGTGTAAATGTCTAAAACGATATTGCCTTTTCTCAGAAATCCAACAGAAAATCAGATTCTGGTTTGGACAACATTGCCATATACCAGGGCGTTATTCCAAAAGGTCCAGCTGCTGCAGGAACCGATACAACAGGCAAGTACAATCTTTGGGGTAGAACAAAAGCTCGTTAGAAGTTCTTTCATGTAAATGATCAGGATTTTACCTCTGTTATAATATGAGCACTATTTTGTAATCAGCAGACAGCCAGTATGACAGACTCTGGGAGGGAAGCAGTCCTCAGCCATCCGTCAGGGTCTCCAGTCTCAGAAACCGAGTCACTGTGGACAAATTTGTCTTCCACAAGGTTCTTGGGAAAGGCAGCTTTGGCAAGGTAACCATTTGTGGCTTTTTAAAGCGTCTTAAGCTCCTGCAGTGTCCACCACCGACTTTCTTCTTTGTCACTTTTAGGTGCTGTTAGCTGAGCTGAAAGGCAAGAATGAGTTCTTTGCAGTAAAGGCCCTGAAGAAGGACGTCGTTCTGATTGATGATGATGTGGAGTGTACAATGGTGGAGAAACGTGTTCTCGCTTTGGCCTGGGAGAATCCATTTCTCACACATATTTACTGCAGCTTCCAGACCAAGGTAGTGACCTTTTGGGACACTGCAATACAAATTTTTCTTTTCACATATAGATGGTTAACACGTGATAATTATATAGATTTCTTTTAATTCTATCTATCAAATTGTTTTAAAGTTCCCCTATATACATTACTCTCTCTGACTTCCCCTCTGTGAGCTCCTAAAGCACAGCAGTAAGAGGATTGCTGATCAGGGTAAATATTAACTATATATATATATATAGATAGATAGATGTATGTGTGTGTGTATATATATATTCAATGATAAGGTTACCCTATTTTAATTTCATATATTGCTTGTGGTCTAGTGTAATCCTACCTATCCCTGTGAAGAGAACAATAAAGCAATCATTGTCATTACCTACTATTTGTAATGAGGCCAGGTAGAGAGAAGTAGAAGCTGAAGTAAAATGAGATTAGTCTGCGTTGCTAAACAAAAGTTCTCTCACAGCTAGAGTAGGACAATATTTTATGTAGAGTTTTCAAGTGCATAGGACTGCTAAAAACGCTAAAAAAAAATGTTCAGGAATATTGGTTTTAACTAAAATCACTCGTTTTTTAATGGCAGGGTCCCTTTAAGTACAGAATTAGATGTGAGGATCTGCATGTACCTGGTTGGTGTTCAAGGAAAATAGTTTGGAAATTGTGTCTGCTGGATACTCATCACTGAACTGATTACTGATCTAGTTGGGGGTTGCTTTTATTGGGAAATTCTTGTCGGGGGTTGTGTTCTCTACTATGTAAGCCTTATTTTACTATTTCACTGATTTGGTTTTCTTTATGTCTCAAACAGGAACATCTCTTCTTTGTCATGGAGTTTCTGAATGGAGGAGATCTGATGTTTCACATACAAGACAAGGGTCGGTTTGATCTTTTCAGAGCCACGTAAGTATATTTCTCACAATGTTACCATTGCGAGAGGAGGGGACAACAACATAATAGTCCACATCAAATCATTTACAGACATATCTTATACGGTTGGGTCTCCCAAAATGCTTATGTCTATGTGGGTGTTTCCAGATATTATGGAATTTGATGCTGGTTCTGCTCTACCCTTAGGCCCGGTTCACACGGCTTATTCAAGCCGTAATTGCGGGACGGATTTCACCGGCAATTACGGCTTGAGTAAGGGGCGGAGGTGCAGCTCCCCGGCCCCATAGAAATTCATTATTCACGGCGCGTATCCCACCGGGATAATGAACATGTCACTTTCTCCCCGCCCGGCGGATTCTCTATGAGAACTGTGGATTACCGTAATGGCTGGCACGGATTCCAACCGTATTGCAGCGCAAATACGGCGCACAATACAGCTGCACTCCATCCCTGCAATAAGCCGTGTGAACGGCCTCTTCCATATAATGTGTGTAAGCCCATGTCCCCACAGCACGGTTTTTCAGCCGGTTCTCGTTTTGAAAACCGGCTGCAAACTGGCTGAAAAACTTTTACACGGACCTTAGTGGAAAATCCGTGCAGCGGTCCCCACTGCACAGATTTTCTGCCCGGCGGTCTGAAAAACATTGAACATGTTCATTCTTCCGTCAGGTTTTCGGACGGAAGATGAATATGTCTATGTGAAGGGTGAGGGCTTTACTTTGCAAGCCGCGGAGTAAAGCTGCCCCCCGGCGGCTATGTGCACGGCACGAAAACAGGACAAATATCGGTCGGATAAACCAACCGGTATATGTCCTGTGCTGTGTGAACGGCCCCTAATACTTACGAATGGAGTTTTGAAACTTCAATCCATACGTAATGGAAATTTTTCGCTTGGGGAAAAAAGTACCCTGCTGCTTATTCTGTTGCAGGCACATGGAGGCTTTTCCCCTGTTTATTTCTATGGGATACATCAGAATTAAATACCGGAATCTCCTTGTAACACATTTATATCTTGCTGCAGAATTACACAGATTTGCGGCCACATTCATGGTGGAAAATATGCATTTTGCGAAAGGGCAATTATGTTATAAACATGGCAAATAAACAACTGGTACAGCCACAGTCCTAGAATCCAGCATCTGATTGTCTAGGGATCCAAACTCCGTGGCCGTTGCAGAGAATAAGACATCCTAAATCCTGAATGTACATTGAGTTAAGAGTGATTGTAGCACTTGAAGTGGCAAAGTACTCTCTTACTCACTCTTTACTATGAATGGGTAATTTAGGAAGCTGCCCAGTGAGCATGCTTAGCTGATTACCATTCATCTCTATAGAGCATGAACGTCTACATGACATGCCATTGTACTTTTAGACCTATATTATGTATGTAACCGGCCTCAAATGTACAGCGCCCTGGAATTAATGGCCCTTTAAAATAAATAGTGATAAATGGAAACGCACAAGAAACAAAGCAGCAGCACACTGCAGCCGCAGAGACAAATGCTGAATATATGAATTTTTTCAAAGTACATTACTGCTACATCTAGTATGTATGAAAATGTGAAGTTCTGAGCGCACATTTTGATTAAACTGTGAGGGCCCATCCACCAACGGCAAGATGGCCTCAGTTCTGATATGGACCTATTTTTATAAAGACTCTTTTCTCTGGGACTTTCCAGGCCTCCTTACTTTTCACGGTGTAAAAGCAATACTCTGTTGTGGTGCAAAACAGTTAGAATAAATGGATGGAGTGCATGACTAAAATGGAGGCACACACTCCCCTATGCATACAATCCAAAAAAGACCAAAATGGTCAGCACCTAGGCTGGGACCCTCATCACCTGAAGAGTATGGCGGCCCAGAAAGGCATTGAGAAGTTACATTATTTAGGGTATGTCTCCAGTTAAACTGAATCCACCTTGCCCTTGCTACTTGAGCTCTCACAATTTGAACAAAGTGTTTTCTAGGAGTCTCAGATTTTCAGATATAAACTAGATGTACCAGTAATGCAATTTAAAATCATTGATAAATTGAGAGTTCATCTGTCTCTTGGCGGCTGCAGAGTGCGGCTGGTTGGTGTCTATGTGTTCGTATTACGTTGCAGCTGTGCCATTTATTTTACATTGTTTGGAGTTGCTAATAGGTGTGGGTGTCTTTGAGGGGGATTTTTTGCATGACATAAATATCCTGTAAGAAATTCACAGAAAAATGGGACATTATTTACTTAAAAACACAAATACACGGCCATACCTACAGCTCAATGGGTGGACAATAAACTAAACCCAGGAGGGGGCATTTTATGATATTGTCACTTTTCTGCATACTGGTGTGAATTGGTTCTTATCCAATGTGCAGTTTTTTATTAGGTAGTTACCCTCCTAGTGGATAAATGTCCTGTGAAATCTTATACATTTATCTGGTTTACTGTAATAAAGTAAAATGACTATAGCACACCTCCCAGTATTTACAGAGAGTCACAGGCAATATTAGATATAAATTGTATTAGATGTTTTATTCTTTTTCATAGTTGATATAAAAATATCAATGGAATTTCCCAGTGTATTTACACATGTGAGAGTCCTCTTTGCTCGGTAGCTCCTCAATGTGTGACTGGTATTGTCATGGTCCCGTCTGTGGATGTGCTTGTTGTGTAATAAAGTGCAGTCTACCCCTCAGGAGTTCAAGGTGGCACCCATTCCCCTGACGGTGGGTGTTGCCAGGAGACCTGACCAGGTTTAAAATTTCCCATCATTACTTAGTAAAATTATAAAAGCCTGATTAGCGATGCGTTGGTTAAACCCATGAACATGTTTAATACCTTCCTCTCCTGTTCCTGCAGGTTTTATGGAGCCGAAATAATATGTGGATTACAATTCCTGCACTCCAAGGGCATAATTTATAGGTAAGGATTCATGTGTGCACACAAGTCATCATCCGTCATATGTCCTTCCCGGTTTATTACAATATGTCTGAGACCTATAGTGCTGTGTTACACTGTGCAGAAGACGTTATTCACTTGTACTTCAGCCAGCACTGCTTACAACACATGTTCAGCATAAGTTTCATGGACATTGACATCCAGTGATGACTCTGACCATTGTCTTATGATAACAGTGGGTTAATGCTGGTTGGGTTTTGACAGCAAACAGACTGCAGGGGAATTCGTAAAACAGATCCACACCAGAATTTTCTTGTGGATTATACAAAATAGAAAAAATTCTATTGAATACCTGCATTTTGCTGCAGATCCACAGGTAATTTTCTGCAAAATCCAAAACAGAGCATTTCTTGCCGATTTTGACTTCCACATTTGAAGGGAACCTGTCAAGTGGTTTATGCTGCGAGCAGGATGTGATAGAGGAGAGAAGGTGAGCTCTGTGATATATAGGGTTATATGATAGAAGAGAGAAGCTGAGCTCTGATATATAGGGTTATATGATAGAGGAGAGGAGCTGAGCTCTTTGATATATAGGGTTTTAGGATAGCGGGAGAGGAGCTCGAGCTCTGTGATATATAGGGTTATATGATAGAGAAGCTGAGCTCTGTGATAGGGTTATATGATAGAAGAGAGAAGCTGAGCTATATGATATATAGGGTTTTATGATAGCGGGAGAGGAGCTCAAGCTCTGTGATATATAGGGTTATATGATAGAGGAGAGAAGCTGAGATCTGTGAAATATAGGTTATATGATAGAGGGAGAGGATGGAGCAGAATTTCTGAGTGAAAAGCAGTGAAGGTACTGATAGGAATTTTTAAGAGACAGTGAGAGTCCGGCTTATCCCACGCACATACAGTGATAGCTTTCCCTGTACTCTAGGCAGTACAGCACTGTTTTCTTGCAGCACAGGGGTCTTGGGTTCATATGCCACCAAGAACAATATCTGCAAGAAGTGTATACATTCCTCTAGGTACTCTGGTTTTCTCCCACACTCTAAAAACATACTAAGGCTATGTTCACACGGCTTATTTCAGAACGTATTTACATCGGATTGCCGATCGTACATTTGTTCCGAAATCAGTTGCAAATAAGAGCCACTAAGTGTGGCAAGTATTTGTAACTGATTTCCCGACGGATTCACCATCTACAATCATTGTAGGTGATGAATCCGTCCGGAAATAATTGACATGCACATTGTTTTTCCGTCCGGATTGCCGTCATCAATCCGCGGCGGCAACCCGGGAAACGGAATACGCGTCGGTCAGAGTGAACGGAGGCCGTATTTTCTATTGAAATCAATAGAAAATTAGGTTTGTGACTTATTTCTGACTGATTTGCCGACGGATTGACGATCGTCAATCCGTCGGCAAATACGCGGCGAAATAAGCCGTGTGAACGAGGCCTAATAGGTTTATCAGGAACTTAGATTGTCCCAATGGGGACAGGGACCAATGTACATAATGACAGACTTTGTACAGCGCTCTGTAATGTAACGGCTCTATGTAAATGAATTAAGTCAATCAATGGATGTGGGCTGGGCAATAATTACTTTCATGTTCTTTTTTTAGGATTTGCTCTGCTTTTACTCAGAAATCCTATTTTAAATTGCATAAATCTTTATATCACCAAGCTTAGCTTCTCTTCCTCTGTCACATCCTGCTCTCAAATAGAGCAGCATAAACCAACTGACAGGTTCCCTTTAAATCAATCTACAACAAATTGCGAATAATATGCTGATTTATGTAGATAAATTTCCCACCCAAAAATTGCTTTCTATTGTAATATATCTGAACCGCCCGGGATGAACTAACCCTAATACAAAGTTGACATGCTTATTTTTTTTCTTTGGATCCTATGCAGTATTCTTTTAGCAGGATTTCTCTGAATAATAAAGCAGAATCATCTACAGTATATGTTTTCAGACTGTTTAAGAGCAAAAAAAAAAAAAAGTATAAAAGCCTGATGTATCCCAAAAGACCTCCTTTTGGCAAGTGTTGGTTTAATCGGACCATTTAACGCTGAGTGCAGGGCTCAAATATGTGAACTGTATGGTACTGTGCACAGCAATGTATACCCCAAATCCATTTTTTTTAGCATACAGTAGGTCTCCCAGATGGTACCACATGTTTCCTTGTCGTGGTCTGCTGTTCTGGAAACATGGTATGCAGACACATACCACTCCAACTAGCACCAAAGAGATGCTGTTTTGGCCTTCATTTAGGTAAACTGAGCACTTTAAGTACATATTGGCTCATATGCAGTGTGCCTTTATGAGATGTTCTCACCATGCTGTTTTGCACAGCCTGCTCTGCACAGCCTGCTTCAGGTTCCCACTTCTTGTTCAGGCTGTGGGTGGTTCTACAGCGGTGATTGGTATATCAGCTCTGCTATTCTTAGTTGAGCCAGTGACCATGAGATGAATCCTGGATGTTTGTAAACTGTAGCGCACAAGGCTGCAGAGCTCTAAGGGATTAAAGTTTATCAGTAACAAAGATAAACAAGCTCCTGTTCTATTGATAAGACACAGCAAGGAGGGACATGACGATGGTCAGACAGGGCTGCTGGAGCAATGAGACCAGAGAGGTGGTCGGTAACCTAGAGAAACTTGTGAACACAAGCAGGAGATAAAATCTCCTCTGTCTCCTAAGCAAAGCCAAACCAGAACAGCAATGTATTTGGTACTAATCTTTATTTACATTTGCCTACATGTTCAAAGCTAATCAATGTGGTGAGACAACCTCTCTAGTGCAGTCGGTTGGCTGAAGCTATGATACTGCCCACATTTGGCATCTCTCTCTTCCTTTGTCTACCATTAACAGTTTTTATTTTGGCAACCCATTAAACTCTGCACTGCACCCATCTACCTAGGTTTATGTAGGAAGTAAGTGCGCATTTCCTCCTAATTGGCACAGATGAATAGGCTGCGTCCGCACGGCCTTGTACAAATTCTTGTGAGATTCTGAATTAGATTCTGACCAGTATTTTACATTTCTGTTTTCAGTTTTGTGTCCATTTTGCTCGGTATTTGGGAACAGTTTTTGGCCGTCCCATTTAATTGAATAGTGTAATAATCCGTCATTTTGTGAGTGAAATGTGATGGATTATTATACACGTTGCAAGTTTTTGGAAACGACGGCAGTTTTGAAATCTGATCATCAGAAAATCCGAGCTGTGTAGTCTACATCACCGATTTTCTATTAAAGTCTGCATTTTGCAGTTGAGTTTTGATGGATTTCAAGTCCGAAATCGGTGTCAAAATCCGACTGTAAAACTATGCCGTGTAGACACACCCATAGAAGGGTCATGGCCACATTCTGAAAACTGTTTATTGGACTGTTAATTGCTCAGAATGGCTGTTTCTCTATAGGGATCTGAAGTTGGACAACGTCATGTTGGATCGGGATGGTCACATCAAGATTGCAGACTTTGGAATGTGCAAAGAGAATGTGTTTGCAGAAAATAAAGCGAGCACGTTCTGTGGGACTCCAGATTATATTGCTCCCGAGGTGAGGATTCTCCGTGGTACTGACTGTCATTATTGTAATCTGTCGATTGTAGAAGTGTTTGGTTTTATGGTTTATGACTTTTTGCAGATAAATCTGTAGCACATTATTGTTCTTTATTAGTATTGCACTTTGGATTTGGGTCAAAGTTAAGTTTGTCAAGTCTGAGTGCTTCCATAGAGCAGTGTTCCCCAACTCCAGTCCTCAAGACCCACCAACAGGTCATGTTTTCAGGATCTCCCACAGAATGCACTGACAGCAATTATATGACCTGTGCAGAATGCACTGACAATAATGACTTCACCTGTGCAGAATGCACTGACCATAATGACTTCACCTGTGCAATGCTAAGGAAAGCCAGAAAACATGACCTGTTGGTGTGCCTTGAGGACTAGGGTTGGGAACCTCTGCCATAGAGGATGTCCAAAATCTATTACAAAAAATGTGGTTTTGGGACATCATGAACCCGAATTTATTAAAAGTTTGGTTAAACTATTGCCGAACCAAACAGGAACAGATTTACGCAACATTATTTATTATGTTAAAATGTAATGAATGCAAAGGGACTATGCTGACTTCTCCTGTTGTATCCCCACAGATTCTAAACGGACTTAAGTACACGTTTTCTGTGGACTGGTGGTCTTTTGGCGTCTGCTTTATGAAATGTTGATAGGACAGTCGCCCTTCCATGGGGATGATGAGGATGAACTGTTTGAGTCAATTCGAGTGGACACTCCCCATTATCCACGCTGGATTACAAAAGAATCCAAAGACATCCTAGAAAAGGTAAAGGTGTCATCCGTTTAAGCTACAGTGCATACAATATGGCTCATAGGCATGTAATATATTGAGGATATGTCAGGTTTACCTGCAGCCAAGTGATGGCATCTTTTGGTCTATTTCCTACCTAAGCTATTCGAGAGAGATCCTATAAAAAGACTTGGTGTAACGGGGAACGTCAAACTGCATCCCTTCTTCAAGACCATCAACTGGACCGCTTTGGAAAAGAGAGAAGTGGAACCGCCTTTCAAGCCTAAAGTGGTATGTTCTTTCATTCTTTAGACTTTCGTTTGTCCGATGTTGCATGATTCTGCTCCTGTTCTATGTCTGTGGCCGACCCGTTCATCCCCACTGTACAGTGAACGTTCATCGTTCAAATGCTATGTGCAGTGAATCACAGGCCACACAGGTCACATGCAGTCTTCCAAAAATTATAACTGCTTTATTTTGACGTCTGCATAGTCGTATGAGGGCTTGTTGTTTGTGGAACAAAATGTGTTTTTCAGTGGTGCCATTAACCGTGCCATATAATGTATAAGGAAACCGGAAAAATGTTAAGAAAAAATGTAGGGTGGAAAGTGAAAATAATAAAACATTATTGTGCCATTTTTGTGGCGCTTTTGTTTTTATGCTATAAATGATGTTATCTGTATTCTCCAGGTTAATATGATTCTGGTGATACCAAATTTGTAACATTTTGGGTCTGTTCTAGTTCTTTAAAAAAAAAAAAAAAAAAAAAAAAAATTCTGTTTTTAACCCCTTCACGCATATGTCCAAATGCCATGAAGGGTGTATGGAGCGGGCTTCTGCACTGAGCTCGCTCCATATGCAGTGGCTGGCAGCTGTTCATTACAGTCGGCAACTGCCGCTATCAGCAGAGACCGGAGCCGGCTCCGATTCCTGCTGTTAGCATTGTTCACCGTTCCTCCCTTTGATAAATGACGCTAGCAATGAATTCCCGCATCATAATAGTGTGGTAACGATAACGGCAACCAGAAGCCATAGGGAGGATGTAATAGGAAATTAATGAAAATCCTATATGCAGCAGTACAATAGTACTGCCGTATATAGGACAAGCAATCGTGCCACCTAGTGATCAAGTA
This sequence comes from Phyllomedusa bahiana, assembly GCA_025379985.1. Taxonomy (NCBI): domain Eukaryota; kingdom Metazoa; phylum Chordata; class Amphibia; order Anura; family Hylidae; genus Phyllomedusa; species Phyllomedusa bahiana. The sequence continues at coordinate 38,048 of JAODAL010020584.1, read as the reverse complement.
CCGTAGTGCGACTAAGTATTAAAGTAAAAAAAAATTAAAAATAATTAATAATAGTTTTAATTACCCCACCCCCGTTTTGACGTTTTACAAAAAGCAAAATAAAAAAAGTTATACATAATTGGTATCGTGTTCGTAAAAGTTTAATCTAATAAAATATAAACATCGTTTATCCTGTAGGCTGAACACCGTAGAAGAAAAAAAGACAAAATTGTGGGTTTCTTTGGTCATTCCCCAAAAAATTGGAATAAAAGTTGATCAAAAAGTCACCTGTTTCCCAAAATGGTACCAATAAAAACTACACTTCAGCCCGCAAAAATGAGCCCTTACTCGCAAAAAAAAATTTGGTCACATTTGGCATTTCAGCAAAGATTTTAAGAAATAGAAAAAGTTTAACAATTTTTTTTAACAGTACTAAAACATTTACATATTTTGTATCACCAGAATTGTATCGACCTGCATAATACAGATAACGCATCATTTATACTGAAAAGTAAACTCCATAAAAACTAAACCCCTTTAAAACTGGTGCAATTGCAGAATTTTGGTGGGCTTTCCAGTACATTATATGTACAGTGGCACCATTAAAAATTACATAATTTTGCACACAAAAAACAAGCTCTTATATGGCTATGTGGGCGGAAAAAAATTAAAGTTATGGCTCTTGAAAGGCGGGGAGGAAAAAACAAAAACCATAAATCCTAAAACTGTCTGCGACCTTTATCAGCTAATTTTGCACTGCAGCCCCAATTTCTTTAACAACTACCTGAGTGCGGGCTGTAGTTTTTATTACTGCTATTTTGTGATGCATGCAACTTTTTATCAGTTTTTTACCTAAACTTTCTGGGAATGTAAAATGACCAAACACCGCAATTTTGCCGTTGGGAATTTTTCTTCTTTGTAAAATGATAGACCCTTCTGCAAATATAGAATGCCAAGATGGAACGCTTATTACCTCCCGTTTAAAGAGGTTCTCTGGGACTCTGGGTTTTTATTTGTTTTAGGGCTCCCAACTGTATTATATTAAACTTTGTAATTGATACTTAGTAAAAATTATTTACCTGTACTACTGAGCAGAACCAGGCAGAGAGCTCTGTCCTCCCCTCCCCCGTATCTCCTGCAAACCATGTGACGTTCCTTGTTTACATGGCCTCACTGAATATTATCAGTGGGTGTGCTTTGAAGCCAGGCTCCGCTCAGCAACACTCCCCTGTACTGGGTGTGACCTGAGCAGAGAATGATCTGACTGCATTCACTCTTGCAAGCCTGTAGTTTTGAAAGTGAATAGAAGTAATTACATTAAAGTAATTACAGTTGATGGGGAAGTGTTTGTCTGCTGGCAAGACTTACTAACCATTATGGGAGCAGAGGACAGCTGGGGGATGTGTACTGCTGTCATGAAAACGAAGACTGCAGCTTTGTTCAGTTTACATAGTGATCATGAGTCCTAGCTACTGTGTTTCCCCGAAAGTAAGACATCCCCCGAAAATAAGACCTACTGCGATTTTTAGAAATATAGGCCTCCCCTTAAAACAAGACCTAGCGGCAGTCATTGCTCCAAGAGCACCTATCACCTCCACACAAACACACAAATTGGTAGTGGGTGAAATTATAAGACTTCTGATATACATGTCATTAACAATCCAGACGATTTAGCTCAGTATCACAAGTAGAAGGCTTTTTACTTTCACTTTGCAAGTCAGGAGATCCTACAGGAAGCTGTGGAACATACCAACTGTGCAGGGGGAGCTGACTGCATAGCTGCTTTGGTGATTTGAGTCTCTGACTGCATACACTGCAGGCACAGCACACTGAGGAGATAGTGTGACTGAGGTTACCTGTTGCTTCAGAGTTTGGCTGGTTATGCTGATGTTTGTGATGACAGGACTGCAGTATATTAATAAATTATGATTTTTTTCTTTGTTCAACAATAAATGGGAATTCTTGATCATAGAAAAATAAGACGTCCCCTGAAAATAATACCTAGTGCATCCTTAGGAGCAAAAACTAAGACGCTGTCTTATTTTCGGGGAAACAGGGTATCATCATTATCATGACAGCAAGTACAGAGCTGGGGGGATTACACACTAATGTCAGCACATAGCCCTAGTTTAGATAGCTGAATGGCACTCTTCAATTATCAATTCTTAATCCTTTATTCTTCACAGTAACAATTGACATTATATGTGCATCACAAAATTAGGTCTGACATAATTTGAATAGGGTTAAGCATGACATTGATCATAAATCCTAGTCATTACGCGTTTCCAGCAAAAGTAACATACTGTATGCCAGAAAGGCGTAGCAGAATATTAACCTGAAATTGAATATGAAATATTACGTTGAAAAAGGTCCTTTATGGACCGAAACATTTGGTTCTATCGATCTATATCTCCTAATAATATGGATTTACGATTTGTCATGCTTAACCCCACTTAATTATGCTGGATCTAATGTTATGATGCATGTAAATTGTTACTGAGAAGAATAAAAGGATTAAGAATTTATAAATTAAGAGCGCCATTGATCTATCTAAACTATTGATTCGACTTTGGTCATTCAATAGTAATTACACTTAGCACATAGACCCTAACAGATATATCCGTGGAGGGAAGTCCTAGACTTCAATGCAGTCTGGGAGTTCTAGGAAAATGATGCTGTCGAACTACGGACACTTCCACAAGAAGGAAGTTTCACTGCCAAAAATGGATCTTATGATGGATAAATAAGGTGGCAAAAGAAGCACATGAAAGTAGTGGAATATCTTTACTTTTTCATATAAATGCTGTTTATAGTGTTCTATAAAATCTTTAAACTCCCAGACAACACCTTTAAGGCAGGAAGTAATAGGAGCAGTAACATGGCAGCTATGGAAGCCTTCATTAGACTTATGTCTACCATGAAAACCCCTCGGCACCCCAAGATCTCTGGGAGGAAAAGCGTGTAGCACCGTTCTTCATTTTTTTAGATGCTGTGGCCACAATACTTACAGCTTCTAAACGGTTATTCAGAAGTGATTGGAGCCGGCTCCAATGCCTGTTAGCAGCGGGTGTCAGCTGTAGTTAATAGCCAGCAATGGCCACATATGGAGTGGGCTCAGTGTATGAGCCCACGCCATACTCGCTTATTGACAACAGGACGTACCCATATGTTTATTATTGGTGAGGGGTTAAAGGGGATGTATCGCTTCCTTACTTCGGCTGAGTTACACTTCTCTTAGCTTCTCAGCTCTGTGAATGCAGGGGCGTTTCTTCCCCTCCCAGCTGGATGACATCATCCCCCCTTCACTGCTGGCCCTGAGACTCTCCCCCCCCTCCTCCCTCTGAGTCCACATATCACTGTGTCTCTCCCTATCAGTCTTATTTTATAAGAGCTGTATACATACCACAGGCTGCATTCAATCTAATCTGAGCACTGATCAGTCACAGCTTTCTAAGAACAGCACAGATCTGCGTGTATACAGGAGAGTTAGGAACAGGGTACAAAAACTGTCATGTTTTCTCATTGTACAATCTGCTGCAGTCTGTTTCTGCTAGGTGTGGAGACAGAAAATGCTACGGCCCCTAACTCTGAGTCAGACACACAGCTCAGTGAATCGACCCAGGGGTTGTACAGAATGTAAATGAGCTCTCAGCTAGTGAATTGCAAGGAGGAGGAATCAGGAGAGATTCGACCAGGACTGGATATCAGTGTAAACTAAAACACAAGATAAGGGACACTGTGAGAACAAGGCAGCTTTGCTAATGACATCCAATTGCAAAGTTGCTTGTTTTCACTGTCCCCTTATTCTGAAGACCATTTAATGAAACGATAACACCCCTTTAAGGCTATGTTTAGACAATGTGGACATTTTCCACCATGGATTTGTTAGTTTGCATTGCAAAAAGTAGTGTCTCCATACTGATCTATTATGTTGTAGGTTCTGTCTAGAAAGGGTCTGTGTATTACACTGGGAAATCATACAGTTAAACACTACTACGATATTTCCACCCTAATAAGGCCTAATTTGCTATTACTAAGTGTTAATTTAACGGATCGGTTGTTTGTTCAGGGTTTTGTATGTACAAAGGTCTTTGCATATTTATTTTAAAGCTTTTAGTGGTATTGCGCACCTGTATTGACCTCATTTCTCAAAGAGAACCTGTGACCTCTCCTGACAGGTCTGTTTTAGTAATCCTTGTATTCCCTGTGAAATAACAATCTTCTCTTATAACTCTGTGTTGTGCTGTTCCTCTGTTATTTCTCCTACAAATCTATGACTGAATCTGTCAGCTGGGTGTTACCATTCCAGTTATCAATGGGCGTGTCCCTGCACACACTGACTGTCAGCTCTGATTGGACAATGTCAGATTGTGCAAGGACACACCCACAATTGGTAAAACCCAGATGACAGATTAGTAATGAATTTATATGATGAATAACATAACCTAGAGATCTAAGAAAATATGCTCCAGAATAATTGTTTCATGGGGAACATCAGTGTTTACTAAAACAGACAAATCAGATCAGGAGTGGCCACAGACCTTCTTTAACACAACCTATAGATATTAGGACGTGTGACAGATTATTTGACTGACTTTTTGTAGCAGTTTACAGGATTAAGGAGGACAGCAGCCATGTTTTTCTTATCTTGTACAATTTTTGTTGTTTTTCGAGACCTGCATACAATCTACAGGAAAATTCAACAGACAAATAGGCAAAAAATTGTGCGGATTTTCTTTTAACAGAAAAATGCAGAAAACATCAATCATTTTGAAATCTGCAGTTGCTGATTTTGCTGTAGATCTGATTGTATTCTTTGTGATGGTTTTTTTTGTGAATTTGTATTACAGCATTGAATTTGTTAGGGGGAAAAAAATCCTCTATAAAACAGAAGTTGACATGGTACAGACTAAAAATATGAACTGTATCTGAATTTTCTCAAAAAACAGAAATTTGCAGCATATGGATGAGATTTGTACAATCTGCATGTCACTGAATTCTGCTGCAGATTGTAAAATTGCATTTTAAATACGCAGTGTATCCATCTGAAGAGAATCCTGAATACGCTTTTTTGTGATCAGATGTGGTTTTTCTTTACAGTTTTAAACTTTTTTTTCTCTTACTCTTGCTGTAGAAATCTCCCAATGACCACAGCAACTTTGACCGGGAGTTCCTGAGCGAGAAGCCACGACTGTCCTACAGTGATAAAAACCTCATCGATTCAATGGACCAAGCGGCATTCCGCGGATTCTCCTTCATCAACCCCAGAATGGAGCGTATGATCGATAAATGACGCTAGCACTTCATTCCATTTTACCTCTGAACTGTGGGCATATATTTACACTAAAGGGAACAATATCCAGAGCAGCATCGGTGAATAATCCCTGGACTGCGGAACAGACCGGCCATTGTGGAACTCCTTTATTATTATTTTTTTACCATACAGATCACTCCATTTGCAGATGGAGGGGTTGTTATTTTAACCGTAAAATATTTCATGCCATCTGGGTACTGTACTTGAATGTAGTTTATATGTTCAAATATATAAATATTGAATTTTGCTGTATATACCGCTAATGGGGTGAAAGTAGATGGGCAGAAGGGTGAGGACAATGAAGAGACTTGGATGAAAATATTTTTTACAGTCTACTCCAGCTTTGTTCTAAAAAATAAATGGTTATTTACTATGCCAAAAAATGCTCATGTTCTCCTATTCCTGTTAATAGTTTTGAAAATGGGCAGTACACCATCTTACATAACTTGTCTTTTAAAACTCGTGTCAAACTGAAGGCCTACGGGATTAATCCGGTTCACCGCGTCATTTAATGTGGCCCAAGAGCTTAGACCTAGTGAGAAGGGATGAACAAGGTCTGGATGCAGAAGGACCAGCTCTACGCTTTACCTAGAGGAGGCAGCCAGTCTTTGGCAGAGATGGAAGTTCCTGCACAGGTAGTGAGCGCCATCTTGGGTTCAGCGCTCCGGGACACACATCAGCATCACTCACAGGCGGTGGCAAACCTGCACCATTTGTTGTTTTTCTTGAGGTTTTCACCATTGTTGATCTTTTTGGTTTGTATGACCAGAGTAATGGCTGCCGCTGTTTTGGTTGTGCACTCTGCTTTTAGCCTGAACAGCGTTTAGCTTTGAGCCTCTCTGCCTGAAAGTGTGGAGGCTTGGAAAGGCACAAGAGAGGTGAGATTATTTAGAGTAGGTCCCTATCTGAACTGAGGTCTTCTTGCTGTTGGTGGCTGGCCCTTCACCCTGTTGGTCAAAAATGTAAGCCAAGAGCCTCAGATTCTCATGTGTACTACAGGTAGCAGAAATACACTTTGCACGAAGAGATAAACATTGACTATGAATTATTTCAGAGTGCAACTGGTCTGTTGTTGTGTGGTGGCACACCTCTGACAGCAATACCTAGGTACCCTGGAGTGGCCCTTTGAGGGCAACCATAATGCTGACATGCAACAAACAAGTAAATCCAGCTTCCAAAATATTGGCCTTAAAGGGGTTGTCTCGCTACAATGATTGGGTTTTAATTAAAAGATCTTTAAAAAACAAGCAGCTTTGCAATTATATGTTCATTACAAATGTCCTACTGATTTTGAGCTAGCCCTGTTCATAGGAGTGCATCAGCTTCTCAAATCTCTATAGCAGCTGACCTGTTGATCCTATCTTACTGGCTGTCAGGTCTGAATGACTCATCACCTTTGAAGACAGGTCGGAGCAGAGAGCCCCTCCAGCACAGAATGCTTCTGTAGTGGAGGGAGGACTCTGGCTTCTATGTCTGTGCTGCCTGGATTAAACCTGTGTGTGCCTGCTTCCTCCTGCTCTCTACACAGATTGAGCAGAGATTAGGCTGATCAATAGATGTGACAGCAGTGACCCTGTGTGTTACTATAATCCTGATGTCTGTGGAGCTGTAACTATAATACTATACAGATCAGGGAGGCTTGTGAACAGTTCATGCTGTGCTGTACTAGGGACACATCCTGAGTAACACTTTGCAGCTTCCCTGCCTCTGTTCTGAGAGGGTTTGTTTGTTGTTGTGGAGATGGGGGAAATATGTAGGCTAAGCACGAGGGTATAGGAACAATTGCAGCCCCTCTGTTCTGCTATTCGCAATCAGGGACCTCTCTAGGCAGGCACACACAGGGTTAACTCTGGCAGCAATCCCCTTGCCCCCCCCCCCCTGCGGTATAGAAGTTACAAGCGGATAGCTGCCTGTGTGCTGAGGGGAGGGGGGACGGGGCAGAGAAGCTAGCACGCCCCTCAATTCAACTCCCAGCCACAGACAGAGGCTGAAGCTATTAATGAGACAACTCCTTTAAGCTCAGTAAAACCTCTTCATTCTATTCATTAAAACCACCAATAATACACTTCCAATACTTTAAAGGGGTTGTCTCACTACAAAGATTAGCTTTCAACATGTAGGGAACACTAAATGAAGATGTTTTCCAAATATATTGCTTTGTTCATTTAATTTGGTTGAGGAACTACAAGTGATTTCATCACCTTCTGAACTCTCTCTGGTTTCCCCAGTGACCGACCTGTGTACCTCCCCCCGCTGTTTGTTCTATCGGATAGCGGGGAGTGACGTCATCATACAGGTCTTGGCCACTATGGCAGTGTGAAAGCTTGTGTGTTATCTGATCTTTCAGACAAAGGACAGGAATTACTACTGTATACACCTGTTTACATTAGCTCAGAAGCTTCTCCGGACCTCAGAGAAGGTAATTTAGCTAATCTAGACTGATACACAGAGAAGTCTGAATACACGTACCTCATATACTAATTACAGACAGCTTGACCAGGAAGTGACAGAGCAAAATATCATTTAATTCATGCATCCTATAAAATTATGAGAAGAGACAACCCCTTTAACATTAAGTGTTTCAAAATGAGTCCTTATTCATTCTCATTCCAAAACGTGTAAGCATTATACATTGTCACATATTGCCTGTGATATTACTAAATGGAGTACGGGGAGGTTTTACCGATCTAAAGGTTGTTACTTTGGAAGGAATTTACTCGTTTGTTAGTTTTCCTGCACTGAGTGCTTTTAGTGGACAGCCGTGCTGCCCTGGATATACAATCGAGGTGTAGTAAGTAAGCGGACTTATTTTGTTCTTTTTGCATAATGCTGATGTTGCCCTCAATAAAAATGAGTGACACTCCTGTCCTAAAGGGTATTCCCATTTTAGACATTCATAGTATATTGACAGGATATGCTAGAACTGTCTGATAGGGGTGGTAAAGGGACCTACATTCTGTCTTTGTCAGTGCAGCATCTGCGTGGCTCTCTGTTCTCTTCTATGGGAATACAGCGAAGTACAATGTCCTACTGGAAATCGGCTCTTTTCATATGAATGGGTTCTTTCAGTGGTAAGCACATGGATGTCTGCAGACACAAGTTACAAGGGTAGGAGAGTGGCAGAAACTTGTGCAATATATATAGAGACAGCGCCATTTCTCCCTCATGAGGGGTCTGGTCCTATTCAAGTATTTATGCAGAGTCCAGACTGTTTTTGTAATCTCTTATGTAACCTCAGTACTAAATTTGTCCTTACCTGAAGGAGTCCTGAATGCTTAACGGAATAAAGATGGCCAAGAAGGTGTTCATCCAAAAGATGTTTTTTTTTTTTTTTTTGTTCCGAAATGAAAGGGACTACTGTACTTTCAAAACCTAATCCTATACCTCTAAGGAAGATTGTGTCCTTCCCACATTATACACTGTTCAACCTTCTAATTAAAACTTTGTGAAGTGAATAAACTTCCTGATCTTCTGGCACTTGTCAAGTGCAGGCATTGCGTAAATAGTAGCTGGTGAGTTAGAAGCAGAAGGGCAAACGTAAGTGACTGAGGTGCCTATCCGGTTTCCCCAAAAATAAGACACCCCCGAAAATAAGACATAGTGCATTTTTAGTTATGAAGTTCAGAGTTTGGCTGCTTATGCTGATGTTTGTGACGAAATCACTACAGTTTATTAATACATGTTGATGTTTTGTTCAACAATAAATGTGAATTCTTGTTAATAGAGGGAAAAAAATCCCCTAAAAATAAGTCTTCACTCGTCTTTAGGAACAAAAATTAATATAAGACACTGTCTTATTTTCGGGGAAACGGGGTAGTTCAGAGCGCTCGAAGACAAAAAGTGGTGTTGGGTGTTCCTGATAAGCAGTGAGTAGTACCTACCAAAAAGGACAACTGAACCAGTGACTGTCATGGGTGCCCAAAGCCCATAATAAGAAGGTGTGTGTAGAGACTCATGCATTGCAAATTGGTGGTCGGCTCGGTGTGTGTGCGTCACTTACCTACAGAGGAGATGGCAACAGGATGCTTGCGGGAAGAAGATAGTGTGATGCTCGGACAATGTTCTGCTAGGAAACTTTGGTGAACGTTATGTGGACATGCACCACCTCCCTAAACATTTTCAGGTGTAAGTACACCCCTTCCTGGCGGTGGTATTCCCTAATGGCAGTGACTGCTTTTGAGAGAGTTTTGCCATTGAAGACATTTCTTACATTTCCAAAGGAGCAGTGGTTGAACACGTGCACTGTCCCTCCATTCAAAGTCTATGGGACCGTGAGGGATAGTTGATTACATTGAGGAGAAAAAAAAAAGTATGGGGAAGGTGGGAGCGTTTTAGTCTATGACGGGACCTCCAGCGAGCAGACATTTATAACCTATCCAGTGGAGAGGTGATATTTTTCATATGCAGTGAAATTTCCCTACCACTCTGCATAGCCCTTTTATTATAGTTCAGTCAAATATGTGTAATAGCAGTGTTTGCTGCTTCATCTCCTTTCCTTTCGTCATGACCAAAAGGTTTGTGTTCTAAATAAGCTACAGCCACATCCATGTATTTCCATGACCAGTAAGAAGGGGATTTCTGTACAGTCATGGCCAAAAGTTTTGAGAATGACACAAATATTATATTTTCCCATGATCTGTTGCCCTCTGGACTTATGTGTGTTTGTCAGATGTTTTTATCACATACAGAAATACAAGTGCAATCATATTATGATTAACAAAAGCTTTTATTGACAGAATGAGTTAATGCAGCAAGTCAATATTTGCAGTGTTGACCCTTCTTCTTCAGGACCTCTGCAATTCTCCCTGGCATGCTCTCAATCAACTTCTGGACCAAATCCTGACTGATGGCAGTCCATTCTTGCACAATCAATGCTTGCATTTTGTCACAATTTGTTGGTTTCTGTTTGTCCACCCGTCTCTTGATGATTGAACACAAGTTCTCAATGGGATTAAGATCTGGGGAGTTTCCAGGCCATGGACTCAAAATCTCTATGTTTTGTTCCCTGAGCCATTTAGTTATCACCTTTTGCTTTATGGCAAGGTGCTCCATCATGCTGGAAAAGGCATTGTTGATCACCAAACTGCTCTTGGACGGTTGGGAGAAGTTGCTCTTGGAGGACATTCTGGTACCATTCTTTATTCATAGATGTTTTTTTAGGCAAGACTGTTAGAGAGATATCCTTGGCTGAGAAGCAACCCCACACATGAATGGTTTCTGGATGCTTTACAGTTGGCATGAGACAAGACTGGTGGTATCGCTCACCTTGTCTTCTCCGAACAAGCTGTTTTCCAGATGTTCCAAACATTCGGAAAGGGGATTCATCAGAGAAAATGACTTTACCCAGTCCTCAGCAGTCCACTCCCTGTACCTTTGGCAGAATATCAGTCTGTCCCTGATGATTTTTCTGGAGAGAAGTGGCTTCTTTACTGCCCTCCTTGACACCAGGCCTTGCTCCATGAGTCTCCGCCTCACAGTGCGTGCAGATGCACTCACACCTGCCTGCTGCCATTCCTGAGCAAGCTCTGCACTGCTGGTAGCCCGATTCCGAAGCTGAAACACTTAAGAGACGGTCCTGGCGCTTGCTGGTCTTTCTTGGGCGCCCTGGAGCCTTTTTGGCAACAATGGAACCTCTCTCCTTGAAGATGCGATAGATTGTTGACTGAGGTGCAATCTTTCTAGCTGCGATACTCTTCCCTGTAGGCCAGTTTTGTGCAGTGCAATGATGACTGCACGTGTTTCTTTAGAGATAACCATGGTTAACAGAAGAGAAACAATAATGCCAAGCACCAGCCTCCTTTTAAAGTGTCCAGTGGTGTGATTCTTACTTAATTATGACATATTGATCTCCAGCTCTGTCCTCATCAACACCCACACCTGTGTTAATGGAGCAATCACTGAAACGATGTTAGCTGCTCCTTTTAAGGCAGGCCTGCAATGAAGTTGAAATGTGTTTTGGGGGAAAAAGTTCATTTTCTAGGCAACTATTGACTTTGCAATTAATTGCTATTAAGCTGATCACTCTTTATAACATTCTGGAGTATATGCAAATTGCCATTATAAAACCTGATGCAGTAGACTTTGTAAAAATTAACATTTGTATCATTCTCAAAACTTTTGGCCATGACTGTAAGTACTCCAACTATGCAGCATTAGGTCTCAATGTGAATGGGTCACTGGATAGACTGTCACTGTCATAGGATAAAGCCAGCTCATCATTTGTGAGTAGGGGACCCTGCCTATATTAAAATGTGGCTGGATGTGCTGCTGTATGGTGCATTAATATATCGCTTAACTGACAACTCCTCTCATATCATTTGATTCCAGAGCTATGGCTTCCTATGATATAATGCAGTATTTAATTGGTAGGGTAGGCAATTAGGCCTTATGTATGAAAACTGTCTAACGGGAAGACTGGCTTTGTTGCCCATAGCAACCCACAGAGCTCCGCTCCTAGTTCTTATACTGCTCTGGAAAACTTCATAGGTTGCTATGGGTAACAGAAGGAGAAAAAAAAAAAGGGGGGGTGTTTGGTAATTTTTATTTTTGTGTAAAAACTGTCGCAGCCAGAGCCTAGCTGGCATTATAGACTTCAATATTTTTATTTTGTACAGCAAAAAATAATTTTTTTTAGGTATTTTTTTAACATTACAAATGCTTATGTATATGATTTGTGTAGAGAAACTGTCTCACCACTTGTTTGAGGTGAAGGGATGAAAAAAAAAAAAAAAAAAAAAAAGGACTTGTGTGTTTAAGGGTATTTTCTGACAAAAGGTAATACTGAAGGCTGTCTTCGTGTGCTGACACTCTTTTTGGAAAGCATATTGCACTGCTATTTCTTTTTGCCAAAAATCCACTTTTCAATTATGGGGAGAAAAAAACTTCCTACATTACTTTTTTTTTCTCTTCTCTTCAATGGGACAAAGAAAACGCAAATGCTGCAAAGCCTGCAACCATCAAAAGGTGCTGTAGGTGTGACATTTTTTTAAGACTGCTACCACTACAGTTAAAAAATGAATGTGTAAATGGATGTTGCAGTGCTTTTTCCCCAAATTACAAATCACTTGACATGATCAATTGTTATGAGCAAAACAGACATACAGTACTAAAGTCACCCTGAGGCTTTTTTTTTTTTTTAAGATACACGAAAAGTTTGTTATAAGGAGGTCATAAAATTTTTTTTTTTTTTAACTTTATGTTAAACATTTTTAAGAATGTATTTTTACATTTTTCATATTACTATCAATATTTTTTTTCTTAAAAAAAATCCTGCAGTTTTAATTTTGGGCACAAGGCACAATAGCCTGATTTTGTCTGTTCTGTAGAGTAAACTTTTCAGCAATCTTCTCCTTACCAGTACAGGCAAGATTACACTGAAAGGTGACACCAATGTATAGATAACACAGGATACCCCTGTGTTATCTATAGGAGATGGCTACTGCTCCCCCTCTCTGCACTCTGACATCTTCCCAGATCACAGAGCATGCCTGGAACTCTCCTTTAGCAGTCAATGGGTCTGCTCGTGTTCACAGGCTAGCCTGTCCATGAAGATGCTGTAAAGCATTTCTCTAAATGCTGTTAAAAGCAGCTCAGGCAAGATAGCTGCCCCCATAATTGTATATAGAAGAGAGGAAAAAAAAAAAAGTTAAACAGGAATTAAACCATCTTAGGCTATGTTCACACGGCTTAAAATGGGACATTTGTCGCCCCGTATTTCACGCTGTACTGCGCTAAATACGGGGTGAGATGCGGCCCAAGCCTTACGGTAATGCACAGTTCTCATAGAGAACTATGGATTCTGTCTCCTCTCTCTGCTCGCACAATACGGCGAGCAGGGAGACAAGTGACGTCAATTATTCATGGCCCCCCCCTGCCCCGCCCACACGGTGTAATTGCGGGCGAAATACGTCCCACAATTACTGCCGTGTGAACATAGCCCAAGAAGAAAAGCATATATATTAGTATTTTGTTTCAATTAGTTTTAAAAAAAAAAGCCACATTATTATTTTTATAATAAAGGGAACCTGGCACATAGGTTATGCCCCCCCTTGCTGAGGACAAATACAAAAACTGCAGCATCTTACAGAATAAGGGGCCCAGCGCTGGAAACAGCATGTCTGAGAATGGCTTGTGCTGCCCTCAGAAAGGGGGGCATAATCGATGTGACAGGTTCTCTTTAAGGAGGCCTAAAACATGCCAGGAATAAAAACCCTGAGCGTACACTTCCCACATCTACTGAGTAATTGTATCTCAACCATAGCACAACCAACTGATCCCTTTGAATAAAACAGAAAATGGCTAAAGGTCTTTTGTTGTGGCCGTACTTTGTGATCTGTTCCGAGGTCCTTGTACTGTAGCAGTTTAACCAAGCATCACCACGAGAGAGAACCATGCTCCTGAAATATGTTTAATTTAGGATTGTATCTGTTGTGTGAGCATCAAAACAACATCTGGAAAATAATTTTTATTGCATTTGGCGATGCACTCTGTATTTTTCCATATTTGACTTGTAAAAACTACATCACAAAAGTGCAGCAAAAACAGGGGGCAGGTGTCCAGTCCGTTTTGAGCCCCTTAAATTTAGGAAGATCTATACTCAGATTTAGGTGTAAATTCACCATTTACAAGGAGGAAGCGGCGCATCAGCTGAACCGAGACCTAACCTACCGCCCTGGGGCAGGATATGCTTGGCTGTCAATCGGGTCCTTGGGCATTTAATCTACGTTTGAAGAAGAGTTGGTACATTTCATATTACAATGTGCCCCAGCCATGAGCCAAAATGCCCACATACACCATAGAAGTAATTTCCATTCCTCAATAACACACGGAGCGACACAGTTGAAGATAGATTGTATTTAACAGTTTCTTAGCAGCATTGTATTACAGGAACAAAGAGCAGTAAATGCAGCATCTGCTGCTTCTGTCTAGAATAACGAGAACCCATTCATTATCTGACCCCTCACAGGAGGCAGCAGGTAAGATGCTGACAGGCTATAGCAGGCATCCTCAAACTGCGGCCCTCCAGCTGTTGGGAAACTACAACTCCCATCATGTCCACTGTTATAGATTATATAAATGCATGATGGGAGGTGTAGTTTCCCTACAGCTGTAGGGCCACAGTTTGAGGATGCCTGGGCTATAGTATACTTCATTATTCCATAGCAGTGTTCTTCAACCTGAGGCTACTCCAGCTACTGCAAAACTACAGCCCCCAGCAATGCACATTCAGGAAATACTAGGAGTTGTAGTTTTGCAACAGCTGGAGATCTACAATGTATAAAGCCAAGTATTCCTGACAGTGCTCACCTCTTCTGGATGGCATTGAGGCACAAAGTTAATACTGGATAAGATGACAAGACAGTAGACTCCACTAGCTGTAGGTGATGGAATACATGGACATTTAAAAGGGCATTTGTCACCAGAATAGTGATATTAAAATAAAAAAAGTACACGGCCCTGTAAATTATAGGAAGTATATAATCCTCACAGGCCGATGCACATCGAAGGGCTTTAGAGTCTATCATAATCAAATAGCCAAAGTTCTGTCTTTGTTCACCCCCCATAAGCTATGTTCACACAAGGCATTTGAGCATGGAATTCAATGAATTTTGAGGTGGCAGCGAAGTCTCATTAATTTGAAATGGAAATCCATACTGAGCTATGGTGCAGATTTATTCCACCGTGGATTTTAAAAATGCAATATGAGCGAGGCGGAAAAAGGAAATCCAATTCTTTGATGCAGAACCTGCGTCGGGGCAGCTGGGACATACTTAAGTCCTGTTAAAATGGGGCTCAATCAGCATCAGCTGAAATTTCTGCCGTACATACCGCATTAGATTTTTCCATTTGTAAAAAGCCAGTGTGTGAACATAGACTACTCCAACTACTCAGCTTTTGGGAGAGCATCCCCTCCCTTGGGATGCACATGTCCAAACTATTCAATGTTTCATTACTTTTTGCACAACTTGTTGATCTCTAACGAAGAACTTAGTAGTAAAACTCACAACTGTTTGAATTTGAGAGCCTCCTGCTTGAAGCCTCACAATGGGGAGATACTGCTGATCAGTTGTAAGGTGTTGGCTTGGACTCGTGATGTCAAAATCAGAACAGCACGATGAGGAGGGCTGTTTAAATCTCAATTCAAAATTGATCCCCTAAATCATGGGTGTCAAACTGCGGCCCTCCAGCTGTTGGGGAAACTACAACTCCCATCATGCCCACTGTTACAGATGATATAAATGCATGATGGGAGTTGTAGTTTCCCCACAGCTGGAGGGCCGCAGTTTTGACACCTGTGCCCTAAATCGATTGGGCGATTCAGGGATCAAATACCTGTTGTGAATTTTGCCATCAAGCTGTGCAAAAATTACTAAAATATTGAACATTTGGACATGTGCCTTCTAAAGTTAAGAGATGGTCTCATTTAGTGCATCTAAAATTAAATTTTAAGAAATGTTATGTTCAATGTTAAGCCAAATATCCCTAACTTTTTGTGAGTAGTGTAATTGTAGAGTACTTTAGATCCTGGCAGTGGATTGTTACTAAACATTCACTGCTGGGAAACAGAATGTGTACAATCCCTCACTAAACTCAGGCACAGGCAAACCCCTTTAGGCATGTTCACACGGCTTAAAATGGGCCGTATTTCGGTCCGTAATTACGCGCCGAAGTGCGCCAATTACGGGCCGAAAACGGCCCATTCATTGCGGGTAATTCACAGTTCTCATAGAGAACTTGGATTACGTCTCCTCTCCCGCCCGGCGAAGCCGCACGGCGGGGAGATAATTCACATGTCACTTTCTAGCGGCGTATACGCCCCGCTAGCAGTGATAGACTATGGGCCGGCGAAGTGCCGGCCCCCCGCTCACTCCCCCGCTCCCGCCCCCGTCCACGCGGCGTAATTGCAGGGCGTAATTACGTCCCGCAATTAAGCCGTGTGAACATAGCCTTTGACTCCTCACCCATATAATGTTGCCTAAAAAAAAAAAAATATGTCTGAAGAGGACAATGAAGCTTGCCATACATTCCAGAAAACCACTGTTGGGTTCAGGAGAACAGATAAGTTAGCATTTGACATGCTAACTTATCTGTTCTCCTGAACCCAACAAACATCTTCCCATATACATGCACACTCAGTGCAGTCACCGTGTTAGGGCAGAGGGGAGGATCAGGCAAAACCAGAAGTTTATTTAAAAAAATAAATAAATAAAAAATCCACATGGACAACTCCGAGTCATCCAAACCTGTGGCTTTCAGCTAACCCTCCAATGTTTATGTATGTAAAATCTCATTTGAACGGATTGCCCTCATGACCATACATTATAACTCCGTGGTGACAAATGCTCTTTAGGAGTCAAAATTTTAAAAAGATAAAAACACAGCACAAGGGTTCGTAGGCCTTGAGGTTTCATACCTATCAATTCACAGCTACAAGCTCAGTGCTACACACAGATATACCCTGGTCTCTTAACTGGCCCATGAACAGTTTAGATATGGGAGACCCCGTGTTATTACTGTTGGAAATAGACTGAAGGAGTAAAAAAAAAAAAAAAGAAATACATTTATATAACCTCAGCCCCTATATAAAACATTTCAAGTTTTAAAATAAATGTTAAAATTGTTTTCCTATTAGGTTATAGCAGTCACAGGCCCTGTGAGAAGAGTGTCTGTGCCCTTTGTCAACACTTCCTGTCACTATGCTCAGCCAACCCTGTGTTCTTTCGGTGTCTGAAGACAACCAGATTTGGACCATATCTTTTCCAGATTTTTAAGAAATAAGTAAAAGCATAATTCCATGATCACGCAAGGCCCAAACAAGAACACCAAGCTACCAATTACAATGCAGCTTTAAAGGGGTTGTCTCACTACAAAGATAAGCTTTCAAAATGTAGGGAACACTAAATGAAGACATTGTCCAAATATATTGCTTTGTTCATCTTTTTTTGTCAAGGAACTATAAATGATTTTATCACCTTCTGAGGGCTCTCAGGTTTCCCCAAGTGACCGACCTGTGTACTCCTTCTCCCCTGCTGTTTGTTCTAGCTGATAGCAGGGAGTTATGTCATCACACAGGTCCTGGCCAGCAGTGTGAGAGCTTATGTGTTATCTGATCTTTCAGACACAAGACAATAATTACTCTACTGTTTACATTAGCTCGCAGCATCTGCTGTCCTGGTAGAAGGTAATTTAGCTAATCTAGACTGATAAACATAATAAACAGAGAGGTCTGAATACACAGAGCTCATATGCGAATTACAGACAGCTTAAGCAGGAAGTGACAGAGCAGAGCAGCATTATTTCATTCATGCATCCTATGAAACTTTGAGATGAGACAACCCCTTTAAATCTAAGAAAAAAAAAGCTACTAGAAGACAGAAACGGGAAGTGTAGTCATGGGGAATAAGGAACATACGTCCTACACACAAGCCATGTGAAACGTTGATCTCTAACCACACAAGGCAGGATGCATCTAAAACAAAGCAAGTTTTGTCACTACAGCTCCTGTGCAGACCTGTGTGCTTCCAAAGCTCTAGATTTCAAGTAAACCCTGTGCAGTCATTAACGTCCTGAAATTTTGAAGGAAGCAAGTATGACTTTCTCCATGGCAACAGACTACGACTGCACAAAGCAGTAGGATCTTGCAGAGGAGAGGTCAACATAAAACAATTGATTTTTCTTTTCATTAGGAATATTTGCCATTTAGTTTTTGATGAATTGGAAAATGAAAATAACCTTTAAATATTTTTCTCTATTTATAAAGCACAATAAATGGTCTTAAATATAGATCTTCTGTTAATGCTCCTTGAATATCACATGTACAACATTTTATATTAAAATCTTCTATACTGTATCTATGGGATAAAGCAACTCACTGTCTTCACATTTAGCTATGTGCCAATTAAAAGCAAAAACTGCATACAAAGTTTTTAAAAAAGAAAAAATATATCCCTGTTTTTTACCCCCTTTATGCAAAGGCGGTGGCGAATCATCTTGGAGAACAGTACTATACATATTGCACTCTGCTCGCTAGCCCCAATGCCCTCTTCATCCAGCAGCTGAAGTGTTAAGCCATCTCATGTGACATTTAAATCATATAAAAATAAAGTTACAGACAATCATTCACAGAAGCCCCATAGTTCAGATTAAAGACACCTGCACATAAATCAGTTGTACGAGTGCACGACCGAATGGACGGAGTTTGGATGCAGACCATTTTTTCTGAGTGAAATTCTGTAGACTTATGGAGTATCTATGTATGACAGGCATGTGCAGACCCCAGACTACTAATGGCCTCTGACAACCCTTCTGGTGCTTTACATGGAATTAAACGTAATCTGTTCTATAATTTGTAGTTTTACAACTATTCTCTAGTTATTTATTTTTTATGTTAAAAATGTGACTAGTGGATAAGGCCATGTCCCCACGGCACGGGTTTTCGGCCGGTTTGCGGTTTTGCAGACAGTCTGAAAAACCAGCCACAATCGAGCACAACGGGCTCCGATGGAAAACCCATGCAGCAGTCCCCACTTCACAGATTTTCCACCCGGCGGTTTTTCAGCCCGCGGGCCGCCCGAAAAACATTCGACAAGCACATTCTTCCGTCCAGTTTTCAGACGGAATATGTGTAAGTAAATGTGAAGGTCTTTTCTCCGCTGATCGCGGAGAAAAGCTGTCCCCTCTGGGGCCGTGTGCACAGCCCACAAACCTGACAAATACCAGTCGGATAAACCAACTGGTATTTGTCCATTGTCGTGTAAACGGGCCCTAAAGACTACAAAACAGTGGAATCTATACCATCAATTTCATGCAAACTGCCCATCAGGCAAGGCCCCAGCTCCACACTTGTGCTGTACATTTTGATGTAGGTGCATCAAAACGTCATAAACTAACAAAGACGATGCTGACTTTCTGGAAACACTACCGAACACTGCACAGCATAGAAAAGTGTGACATAAAATAAATGCTAGGAAACACTTTATATCCTGCAACTGCAAAGGATAAAACTTATTAGTCCTGTTGTGTGACTGTCCCTGTTTAATTCCATTAAACTTGTACTTTGTCCCTAACCTTAAGCGTGAGTTCACACGCCGGGTTTTTGGCGCTGACACTAGCAAGCACAGAATTTCAATGAGGAAACGACCCGGACTGCACAAGGCAGATTTCGGCCTCTTATACTTTAATATTGTTGGTGTGTAAAACGTCTTAAGGAATGGACATGTCGCTTCTCTGTAGGCGCCAACAGTACACGTCCATAATACTCAAGTGAAAATCGTCGCCGTACAATGACGCTGAAAGACACTGATGATTCTACATAGAAACAATGTAAATCACTTTACAGTCGGATTGGACCCGGATTCTGTGGCAGATTCAGTGTTGAATCCACCACCATTAGCAATGTCCACATCTGCTGTGTGAACATACCCTAAGTTGGGTTTAAAGTTTTAGGGACTCTTTAGGGTTCACCAACCTCTCCACCGCGCTGTCGGGTCCAGTGGTGCCGTTGCTCCGACACCACCTCGAGCCTACGGTGCTTTGAGACCTGAAGTGACAACAAAGCAATGGTGCCACTGGACGTGGAAACATCATGGAGAGATAGGTTAACCCTAAAAAGGCCTAAACACCCGAACATCAACTTACAGTTACAGTCAAGAGACGATTAATTAGCGATGTCAAAATTCTATTGGGGCTGAACTGAACCAAATTTGACTTGACCCAAATTGCAACAGTACTTATTACCCAGCAATCCTGGAAGAGTCTTCTCCGAGTGGCAGAATAGCAGCGGTGCACTGACAACCCAGTGGTGACACAATGATAAAGAGTCATAGGTTGCTTGTACTCTTAGTAATTAACCTGAATGTGTTAAGCTGGAACAGCATTGAAATGGCCAAAATACAAAATGTATGAAAATAACAGTATGTTCACAAAATAAAAAAGGAGTGTTAAAATTAAAAAACATATAGATCACAGTATTTGTGACTTGAAAAACCATTTATACAACCCGAACACTAAAGACAGTGCCTGCAGGTCTATGGGTAAAAAAGAGTGACCATAATTATGGTTCCTAAAGGTCTTAACCCCATCAGCTGCCAGAGGGTAATGCATTGCAAGAAGAAATGGAGGATTAAGGGGCGACAACCATGGCTAAAGATGATTGGGTACAGTCTGCAAAGCGTCTTCACTGGAGCGGTCTACATCAACATTCTGAAAGAGAATGAAAAAAATATCATTACAACGGGAATAACATTATGGACACAAACGCGTCTACATTAAATCAGCGGTAACTGATCTTCCAAAAGGATTAGGAACTATACATTATCTCACCACTCTCCATACACTCAAGGTTCTTTGGTTTCTATGGTCTAGTGCCATGTACAATGCACACCACCTATAGTCCCCAATACCGCAGAGTAGATACAGGAAGGTTATTCTGATGCATTGGACCAGTACAACACATAAAAACATAAACCAGTCTCATACTACGTGCTCAGCCTCACCTGCCTACAATGGTCCCCAGTGCTGGAGCTCATCCATCACCTGTGAGTGCAGCATCTATGGAGGGTTTGGGATTTCCTAATTTGGTCTTTTTTCTAGAACTATTCTAAAAGCTGATGTCTATGGGTTCAACAGATAAAATGCTACACCCCCTTGGATGTAGGAGTCTTCACCTTAACCCCTTCGTTCCGCCATAGTGATTTTCGTTAACATGTTAATTTATTTTTCCACTCGTCTTCCAAAAGTCACGACTTTTTGAATTTTTAGCTGTATGAATGTTTTTTGGTTTTTTTTTTTTATTTGCTTGGCATCAACATTTTCGGAGGCCAAAAACATACTCTGTTTCTGTCTATGGACTGGTGTGTGGGGTTGTTTTTTTGTGCAGCTTTTCTTTTTCTTGCAAGAAATGAGGAGTCTTGCCGGGGCTTGCATATAGTGGCCACTGTATTAACCAATACCTCATATTTGATATTTTTCCAGTATGTCAATTTTTTGGGCCAAAACTACTGGGGAGCAGAGGGTGTCTATTTTGTGTTGGACACCCAAAAAGTGCTGGGCAGCCCGCACAATCGAATAGTAGTGGCGTAATAGGCTGTAAGCCAGCATGGTGCACCACACGTATCTTCATTAATGGCACCATTTTATATCGCCTTATCTATAATGCACTCATAATACCAGCAACCAGCATATATTGAAGGTGTGTGAGTGGTTGTTTTATCGGTGTTTTTGCATTTGGGCAATCATCCCAAGTATTATACTGGGGCTTTTCTGCATACTGTGTGAACAGGTATCTATTTAATGTGCAGTCTAATTGTTCCCCTAGTGGTGGGGTATGTGATCTACTGCTCAGCAATCAGCTGCATCTGTTTATCTTTCCCAAGTAGCATAGGGGCCAGTGTTGCCTTTTTCCTGGGTTCAGTTTTCAGTCCAGCCTTTGAGCTGTGAGTATGGCCTTGTTTCTGTGTTTTTTGAGCAATTAATGTCCCATTTTTTTTCTGCGTTTTTGTGTAGCTTATATTGGTATCATTTTGGAATACATGCAACTTATCATACCAAAAACCAGATTTGTACTTTTATTTTTTTTTCTTTTCTTCTTGTGATGACGAATTAACAGGCTATAAACGGTCATGTGAAGACCTGAGCTGGAGACAGACTGGCAGACCCAGGGAAGGCTTGGCCTGTAAGTGGCAGAAGTAAATAAAACCGTTTTATTTTCACACACAGTTGTTGGATTCCACTGCGGAAAATCTGCAATGAAATTCACAAAATGTGGTGTGGATTTTCTGGTGGATTTCACTGCAGGCCATGCTTTACTTGATGTGCATTACATTTCAGCATTTGTCAATGAAAGTCTAGCAGTCTATGTGGTCACTGGATAACTAGTATCTATTCAAAGGACCTTGGACAGAAGCTGTTATTGATGGGGGGGATAAATGAAGTTATCTAGATCACAAGTCACCTATCTAACCAAAGGCTCCATGCATACACCCTGGGCTTTAGTGGTCATTGTTGGGGGGGGAGGGGTGGGGAGCTACCAACCATCTAAAGGCTCCATCCATACACTTTAGGCAGTAACCGTCATTGCCGGGGTTAGTAGGCGACTAGTGAGCACTAGACAAATGTCCCATTGGTTTGCCCTGGGCACTATTTGTCATTGCTGGGGGATCACTGTCTATGCTGACAGTGCTAGTCAAAGCTACATAACGTCCCTATGGTATAATGAACGTTTGTCTGCCATTTTATCCTTGCTATCTTTAATGGGGTTTTCTCACTACAAAGAATAGTTTTCAACATGTAATGAATGGTAAATTAAGACTTTCTAAAAACATTGGTCTTTTGATTTCACCCTGATTAGGGGATGAGAGATTTTATCTGCTCTGAGTGCACATAAGTTTCCCTGCTGTCTCTTCCCGATTAGACCTTTGATAAGTGCAGGAGATTTAATCTTGTGTAAACAAAGCTACAGTGTCTGCTTATGTCTTTGTAATGTCTCAACTAATCAGAGAAGTCTAATCTGCTACTCATGGCTATAGGACCACCCACAGCCTGACGAGGCAGTGCAAATCTGCATGTGACTGTGAAACAGCATGGTGAAAAGCCCTTTAAGGTCAGGCATTATTCTGTGTTTCTATCATATCACAGGTTATAGCAAGCATTCATTACATGGTCAATTTGTAAAACTTGGTGGTTCCTTTGCCAGCAACTGTCAAACGGCAGGTAAATGGGGTAGCCCCCAATTACTACCTATTATATTAAAATAAACCAGCTCTATGACACAATCACACATATAAAGCACATTTACTGCAGAGTAAAAGGACTTACAATCAAGTGTATATTGTAGAGATACTTAACATAGACTAATAACAGGACAGCATGTTAATTAGATTTGATTTGGAGATTAATTAAAAGTTCAGATGCTCCACAACTTGCATGGCTGTGGGGTTTTCCATTAATTATATAATTCAATGAAATGGCTTAAAATTAAGTAACCAAAGATTGGGATCATTTCAGGCAGCAATAATAAAAATGAATACAGGCACCATTAGAGGGTCCGCGGTGGTCAGGGCTGACCGTTATCAGGGCTGCCTCAGGAGGTCGGGAAATATCTACGTTCTAGGGAGCAGAATATTAGACAACGATGAGGCAGAGATTGATATAAAGTTATTACGATTATATTCTAGCAAATAAAAACATAAGAGTAGTTACAACTAAATGAGGGAAAGAAAAGCTGTGCATCGCCCAAAACAGGCTCTCTGTCACCCTCTCTAACACTACAGGGCATATTTCAGCATGGAGTCTGTACCCGGATTCAAGTGAAGTCTTAAACTTACACCCATAGTTGACTCCATTCAAAAAAATCCACCCCATTACTATAAATATGGTGGCATATACCTGATTTATCACCAACAATAATTATCCTGTTATTATGCTTTTATTACTAATAAGTGATGTTACCCCCATTCTATTGGTCTCATTACTGCACACAGTATCTCCCAAAAGTGAGTACACCCCTCACATTTTTGTAAATATTGTATTATATCTTTTCATGGGACAACACTGAGGATATGACACTGATAGAATGTAAAGCAGTCAGTGTACAGCTTATATAAGTGTAAATTGGGCATGTCCTCAAAACACACAGCCATCAATGTCTAAACTGCAACAAAAGGGAGTACATCCTTAAGTGAAAATGGACAAATTGTGCTCAAAGTGTCAATATTTTGTGTGGCCTCCATTATTTTCTAGCACTGCCTTAAAGGGGTTGTCTCACTACGAAGATCATAGTTGAAAATGTGGGGACCAAAAATCTAAGGATTTACGTCCTTGGTTACTATTGGCAAAGTGCTATGGTTTTAGAGAACGGGCTGGTTTACATGTGCTTAGCAACAGTGTTTGTTTACTGGTCAGGGAAGCATTCTGTCCTGCCCAGGTCGTGCACATGCAAAAGGAAAGGCAGTGAAGAGGAGGGGCAGGGATGTGTGTATTGGCAGGCATGGAGGAGAAGCAGTGAGAGAACATGCAGGGGGGTTGTGTGTATTGTATCCTCTTCACTGCCTCTCCTCCATCCCTGTGGCTGCCTATACACACATCCCTGTGGCTGCCAATACACCCTCCCCCGCTCTTCACTGCCTCTTGTCCCTGCATGTCGCTGCCAATACACACAACCCCCTGCATGTCCTCTCACTGCTTCTCCTCCTTGCCTGCCAATACACACATCCCTGCCCCTCCTCTTCACTGCCTTTCCTTTGCATGTGCACGACCTGGGCAGGACAGAATGCTTCCCTGACCAGTAAACAAATACCGTTGCTAAGCACATGTAATCCAGCCCGT
Organism: Phyllomedusa bahiana; assembly: GCA_025379985.1. NCBI lineage: Eukaryota > Metazoa > Chordata > Amphibia > Anura > Hylidae > Phyllomedusa > Phyllomedusa bahiana. The sequence continues at coordinate 13,432 of JAODAL010020584.1, read as the reverse complement.
TCTCTAAAACCGTAGCACTTTGCCAATTGTAACCAAGGACGTACATCCTTAGATTTTTGGTCCCCACATTTTCAACTATAATCTTCGTAGTGAGACAACCCCTTTAACTCTCTTGGGCATGGAGCTCCCTAGAGCTTCACAAGCTGCAGCCACTGGAATCCTCCTTCACGACGACATCACGGAGCTGGTGGATGTTAGAGACCTTGTGCTCCTCCACCTTCTATTTGAGGATGCCCCACAGATGCTCAATAGGGTTTAGGTCTGGAGACATGCTTGGCCAGTCCAGCACCTTTCCCTAATTTTCTTTAGCAAAGCAGTGGTCGTCTTGGAGATGTGTTTGGATTCGTTATGTTGGAATACTGTCCTGTGGCCCAGTTTCCAAAGGGAGGGGATCATGCTCTACTTCAGTATGTCACAGTACATGTTGGCATTCAAGGTTCCCTCAATGAACTGTAGCTCCCCACAGTCAGAAGCACTCATGCAGCTCCAAACCACGACACTCCCACCACCATACTTGACTGTTGGCAAGACACACTTGTCTTTCTTTGTACTCCTCACGTGGTTGCCACCATCTGAACCAAATAAGTTTCTCTTGGTCTCATTAGACAACAGGACATGGTTCCAGTAATCCATGTCATTAGTCTGCTTGTCTTCAGCAAACTGTTTGCGGCCTTTCTTGAGCATCATCTTTAGAAGAGAATTCTGGGTGGACAGCCATGCAGACCAATTTGATGCAGTGTGAGGCATATGGTCTGAGCACGGACAGGCTGCAGCAATGCTGGTAGCACTCGCACGTCAATTTCGAAAAAGAATCTCTGGATATGATGCTGAGCACTTGAACTCAACTTCTCTGGTCGACCACGGCAAGGCCTGTTCTAAGTGGAACCTGTCTTGTTAAACCGCTCTATGGTCTTGGCCACAGTGCTGCAGCTCAGTTTTAGGGTGTTGGCAATCTTCTTATAGGCTATGCCATCTTTATGTAGAGCAACAATTCTTCCTTTCAGATCCTCAAATAGTTCTTTGTCATGAGGTGCCATGCCAGTGACCAGTATGAGCGAGAACACCAAATTTAACACACCTGCTCCCCATTCGCAACTTAGACCTTGTAACACTAATGAGTCATAGGACGTGGAGGGATAATGGAAAATTGGGCAGAATTTGTCCATTTTCACTTAGGGGCGTGTCACTTTTGTTGCCACTGGTTTAGACATTGGTGGCTGTGTGCGGAGTTATTTTGAGGGCACACCAAATTTAAACTGTTATATAAGCTGAACACTGACTACTTTACATTGTATCAAAATGTCATAGCTTCAATGTTGTTCCATTAAAAGATATATTACAATATTCACAAAAATGTGAGCAGTGTATTCCCTTTTGTGAGATTCTGTATATATCACACTGAATGGCTTTAATAACACAAGAGGAGAACTGGAGAAAACATAGTAGTTGCTGCATTTTTTAAAAGGTTTTCCTACATTCATATATTCTATGTAAAGTAACTGCCCCCTTATGCACAAATACTCCAAAATTCAACCAAAATGAAACAGAGAACATTTACTATTGTTGCTGCACCAGGAAAGTGTCTCAAAATAGGACAAATAGTGATATCTTTTTTGGTGCATCATGTGGCATACATATGAAGGATTTTGAACACTTTTTGCAACCTCTCCAACCCGGGGGCATGCTTGGAGAAAAGTGGACGTTCCTTTGCAGTGCTGCAACACCGTGTACCAAAAACCTGCACCAAAATTTGCACCAAAATTGTGCCCTAGAAAGTAACCCAACTAGTAACTGGTCTACAAAAGCTAGACAAGTCTAAAGATATATCAAATTTATCACACTGCATGAGCCACTGTGATAAAACAGGCACATTTTTAGGCTGTATACATTTATGTTGTTTAGATTTCAGATAGCAATAGTAAATGTGGACTGCAGGCCACTGTTACCCTGTTTCCCCGAAAATAAGACACCCCGAAAACAAGACGCAGTGCATTTTCTATGCAATTCAGAGCTTGGCTGTTTATGCTGATGTTTTTAATGAAATCACTACAGTATATTAATAAGTGTTGATTTTTTGTTCAACAATAAATGTGAATTCTCGTTCTTAAAAAAATAAGACATCCCCTAAAAATAAGTCTTAGCTCGTCTTTAGGAACAAAAATTAATATAAGACACTGTCTTATTTTCGGGGAAACAGTGTAACTCATTTAGGCTGACCTGGACAAAATCTGCTGGTACATTGCTGCCTCAGGACATGGACAACTCAAAATAAGTAAAGAAACCAAATTGGTTTTCTTCCACCTCTGGCAGCTGACAATATAGTCTCTTACTTCATCCGACAAAAAAACAATTTTCCATGCCATGCAACTGCAGAGGGTCTGTTTTTGTTGGCCACTCTTTGAAAAAGAGGATCCCTGTGCAGAGCCCTGGCTGTGGGGAGAGTGACTGAGCATGTGTGTCCACCAACACAGCTCATCAGGTGAACATGCACATTGCTATGCCCTTTAAACACCAGGTGGTGTCATTTTATGTAGGCAAATGTCAACTTTCCAGCAGATAATTTTTTGGACATTTTTGTGATCTATACAATGAAAAAAAAATATGATGGTTGGAAAACCTTTTCAAGAAATGCAGCACAAATGGAGGGATAGTTTTATTTAAACTCCGGTTCAAAACATCTGTTTTCTTTTATAACCTGGATGTATCATAGGCCACCTTTGGCTTACCTCAGGTTTATCCCTGTGCGTGTTTACTGCATCCACATTTAGACCAATGGATTCCAATTTACAACCTGATAAAGAATACCAACAGATTAGCAACCGTACAAAACTAAAATATGCTCACGAATCCCATTAAATTAACAGACTACTTACTGGGTTAAACAGCGGAATTCAACATATATATAAAAAAGTGATGGCGATCCATTCGGAAACTAACTTTATGTTGACCTTCAAACGCTTGCGTGACGTTTCGGTTGCAATTACCTCAGTCATACATGTCACAAGCCGGCTCCTTACATCCACTACAGCTGTGCCCATTCATCTAAGGTCTTCTTCACCCTTATCGTGTGACATGTATGACCAACGTCATTGCGGCCGAAACGTCACGCAATCGTTTGAAGGTCACCATAAAGTTAGTTTCCAAATGGAGCTCCGTTGCGATTTATTCTTTATATAAAAAAGTTTTGCATAAATGTTGCCGTGCTGTTGAATTATGCTGTTTATCTATTAGATTAGTATATTCACCAAGTAGCACCTGTGAGATCAAGTTCTATAGCACAAGTGCAGCACAAACATTCTATTAATGACTGGGTTATAGCATAACATATCGGGGCAGGTTTACTTCAGTGTTTTATAATATTTTTAAGTGCATCTTTTTTTTTAGACACATTTGCTATAGACACCTTTTGTAAGTCATCTAAAAGGAGGTGTGGCTTAGTTAGGAGAGCTGTGGCTACATGCAACAGGGTGTGGCCTAAAATGTGACAAAGTAAGCCAATTAATTAGCTAAAAATGCGTCAAAATGATCAAACAGCATGGGGCACTGTGATAAATTGGAAGCATCTCTAGACTGCCTGGTCAAGTTTAGACCAATACACAATATAACAGATTTACTAATCCGGTCTAGAAGTTAAATTTTAAAAGAATACGTTCAAATCATGCTGCATGAAATACACCTAGACTGACAATCATCAGGAGGATACCAACGCTGCATCGGGATTACAACGGTCATGAAATAAACATGCAGGCCGAGGTTCAACACAGAAACCACGTCAGCCAGTACCTCCCTTTATGAAGCACCAAATGCACTGAGGATGCCACTTTCCGCAATGGGATGGGGAATTTGATGGTTTTAACACTTTAGGGCACATTTACAATGGCAATTGCACCAGAATTTCAATTTTTATAGATACCACTATGGCACGTCCCACAAAACACGCACGGCTTTCCGGAAGGAACGTGCACCAAAAAAAATGTGTAAAAATATTGCCACAAATATAGACAGTTGTAAGGTTAGACAAAAGCGTCTAAACAGGAGCCAGATTTATCCTACAGCATAAGCCACTGTGATAAATCTGGCACATTTTAAGTTTAAACGTCAAGTATTAGTCTGAGTTCACAAGGCGTATACAGGCGCGTACTATGTGCGCTGCTATACGCCTGCTGTTTTAGAAGTCCGCACTGGCCAGCACGTACTTCTAAAACACTGGCTCGGCCCCCATTTCTTCTCCCCGGCAGTTGACATCACTTCTTTCTACTGGCGCCGAGTATGAGCTGGGGAATACACTGTGAAATAATAGCATTTAATGAGTGATATGACTTTACAATATTTACAGGGCGTAATTCAGATGCAAGACAGTGCTATTACATGCCGAAGAGTGCCCTGCAAATACGTTGTGTGAACATCCCCCTTAGGCAGCATTAGTAAATCTGCCCCTTTGTGTACATCTAATCTAAATAAAAAGAGGCAGCAAGGTTCATTGGTTTCTGTCATACGGTACTAGAAGGCTGGGTTCACATTTTACATTTTTGTACTGCATAAAAATGCATGCAGTAAAATGCGTATTTAATGCACCACAAGACAAGCATTTTTTGGGGGAAAAAAAGGTGACATTTGGATTACTTGAACCCCTTCTACCCCCGAAAAAGAAAAACAGATATGATGTGAGTTTTATCATCATATGATGGAAACGGATGAAACTTGTTGCCTCTATTAGATCAGATGTATGTAAGGGCACTTTCACACAGCGCAGTTTTGGTGCAGTTTGAACTGTGCTCCAATTAAACTGCCTTTATTACCAGCAAGCTTCTTTCAGTTGTCTAAATTGTTCATAAAGATGTTTCATGTAAGTAACCAATTACTGTGTGTGAAGTCTTGAAGATTATAAACACGCTAATTGATTACTCACTTTCCAAACAGTTTAGACAACTGAAAGAAGCTTGCTGGTAATAAAGGCAGCTTAATTGAAACGCAGTTAAAACTGCACCAGAACTGCGCTGTGTGAAAGCACCCAAAGGGAGCAGAATTACTAAAAGTTTAAGCTCAGACAGTCCGTCTAAAAATGTGCTGATCTATCAAAGTGGCTCATGTTGTATCTTTACACCAGACCTACTTCTTCTGTGGGATGTGGCAGAACCATGTGTAAGAATGGTCTAAAACTCTATACATATTGGAATCCTTAAAAGGGGTTGTATCATTACATTAAATGGTCTTCAGAATAAGGGGACAGTGAAAATAAGCAACTTTGCAATTGGATGTCATTTGCAAAGCGGTCTTGTTTTCACAATCTGCCTTATCTTCGTTTTCTGTAAACACAGTTCCCCAGTGCTGGTCGGATTCCTCCTCCTTTCATTTCATTGGCTGACGGCTCTACTAATTAACATTCTGTCTATTCACGGAGCGTACATTGCTGCCTCTCTCACTCAGACTAAGGGGCCGGCAAAATTTCACTCTGCACAGCCAGTGGCAGTAACCCTGCAGCTGCTTCTACAACCAGAAAACACCAGAATTGTGCCTCGGTGCCTTGTGTAAACATAGAAGGGAGACAGATCTGTGCTGCTCTGGATGAGTTTATAGAAGACTGGATACAACTGTAACAAACCCCCAGCTGTGAGAGGAGAAGAGATCAGTGCTCTGAGTTCATAGAAGACTGTCTAGACTAAATGCAGGGCTGTGCTATGTAAACAAACAGCTCTTACAAAATAAGACTCAAAGGGAGAGGAACCACACAGTGACAGAGAGGGGGAGGGAGAGCACACTGACTCGGGAGCGAGCACGAACAGTGAAGAGGTGGGATGATGTCATCCCCCTTCAGTTAAGAAACACCCAGCTGGGAGGGGAAGAAACGCCCCTGGATTTGAAGAGCTGAGAAACTGAAAATACAAATGAAACACACGAACTGATGAAGCGATACATCCCCTTTAATTAAGGGGGGCTGTCAAGTACTGAAAATTAGAGAAAAAAACACTGTAGTGGGCCAGGGAGGGGGTGAACCAAAAAAAACCTCACCGTTTCAGCACTGAACTCCGGAGAGCATCAGCATGTCACCCTACAGCCAACCAAAGGCCTCCGCAGGCATATGATGACCAAACAGGAAAAGACCACCGAGGCCTGTGGAAGCCTGCTGGGTCACGTAAACTGTAACAGCGACATCATTGGCCAGGAACAGCAGGATCCGAGTGGGTTGGAAAAGTATTTATTTCTATTTCACCCCCTCCTCAGCCCACTACATTGTTTTTTCCCCACACTGGACAATCCCTTTAAACATTCAGAACTCAAATTAGAAGAGGTTCCTCTAGTTGGCTGATTAAAAGGTCTCTGAATTTTTTCACAGGATTATGAAATACTGCGGATGACCATCTATCACATAACTTTTTAGGAATCTGAGGGGCATAGAAGGGGCTATGGGTTTTGGAGTATGTTAAGAGCAACCAGTGATCCTTTTGGGCGTAAAGTCATGTCGTATGGTGTCTTACCGTATGCTATGGGTGTAAGCTTCAGGACAGTGTGTAGCGGGCACTTGAGGTAAGGCAGTTCATCTGTAAAATACACAAATTAGTAAATGTTACATAGAAAGAAATCTCTACACAATGATCTGAATTACATCAGTCATCAAACCAAAGTAATAGAATGCTATAGTATTCTTGCCATTCAAATCCAAAATTTAGTAGACACGGAAGTTGGTAATTTCCTTAGAGATTGCTTGGCATCAGCTGTCCTTACAAAATGGGACACTGAGGACAGATAACTCTTTGGGATCATTTGTCCCAAATAGGATCTCTTGAAAAATCCGCAAGACTTTAGAGTGATAAAACTGCAACATGTGAACACAGCCTAGCTACAAAGCCGCCTACTCCAGTAAGATCTAGGAGTGGGGGCTATTAGCTGTGCATGTAGCTCAATCACGCTACAGTTTTGCAAAAAACGCTACTAGAAATGCATGTTTTCTTCAAGCATTTTTTTAATCATGTGCAGTGGCCACGATAGTTAGAAGTCAAAAGGGAAATATTAAAAACACAGACGCTACTTTTTCTTTGTCACATTTTTTGGACTTTGGGCCAAAGGTTTTTTGTCTTTTTTTTTTTTTTTTTTTAAGAAGAAGCTTGTAGTGTTTTTCTCCCCACAGACTTCTAATTTTTTTTTCCCTGCACCAAAAAGCACATGTGCATGGGTGCTAGCTTTTTTCAATAATTTCTGTAGCGTTTTTTTCACATTGCAAATCGGGATATTGATCATAGTATTTGTGACTGAAAAAATGCACCGGACAAAAAGGAAAAAAAAAACAAAAAACATGTACAAATATGCACTTTTATTTTTTGCCAAAAATGGGAACAATTTTTTTTATTATTTTTTTTATTTTTTTTTTGAAGCCCCCTTTGGTTCCAGAGGCTGTCATTCGGGTTTTCCCTACATAACATAGGCCCAAACAAGTACAAAGGTGAAAAATTACAAAATAAACAACGGGTCCCAAAAAGGGGGAGAGGCCCCTTCCCGTGAGGGCTTACAGTCTAATGGGGAAAAGGTGGGAAAAACAAAAAGGTGAGGGGAAAGACTGGTTATGGATAGTGTAGTGACAGCGGGTTATTTTTTGGTTATGGGCAATCCTAAAGGGAAATGGGTTTTCAGGTTCCCTTTAAAGCGGGTGAGAGTGGGGGGAAGTCTGAGGTTTTGGGGCAGTGATTTCCCAGAGTGTGTTTAAGAAAGGGGAAAGAAGTTTTGGGGAAAAGGTTGTGTGAAGGACTGAAAAGGGGGGGAAGGGGCAGAGAAGAAGGTCCTTTTAGGGAGGGGGGTTTTGCGTGAGGGGAGATTTTCTGGAGATTAGAGCAGGGATGTAAGGGGGGGAATTTGGTTTTGGGGGAGACCTTTTTTGGGTAAAGGGTTTTGCAAACTTGAACTGGTTTTCGGGGGCCCAATGGGAACCCAGTAAAGGGGAAATTGGCAGAGGGGAGGGGAAGAGGGTAAAGCGAGGGGGAGAGGGGGAACGGGACGGGCAGCAGAGTGAAGGATGGATTGGGGGGGAGGTGAGGGGCTGGGCGGGGGGAGGCCACGAGAAGGAGGGTTTCAGTAGGTTAGGCGGGGGGATAACGGGGGGCCATGGACCAGCTTTTTTTGTGCTTTCGAATTTAAAAGGAAAAGAACGGAAAGGGGAGATTTTTTTTTCAGGGGAGGCGGAAAGGTGGTTTTTGGGGTTTTTGGGGATGTGGGGTTTTAAAGGACAGATTGGAGTAAAGGGGTTTTATCCCAAGGCAGGGGAATTTGTGGAGCTGGTGAGAGAGTGAAAGCCTTTTGCTGTGATAGAGAGATCGGGGTGAGGGGTGGAGTTGGGGTGGGGAAAGATGATGAATTATTTTCTCCCACGTTTACTTCGGGAGCGTGAGGAAAAGAAGGGGGAAAGGGACGAAAGACAGTCAGGGCCCGGGGAAGGAGTAAAAGAAGTGACATCTGGGCCGGAGATGTAGTGTTGGGCATCAATACATTGGAATTAAAAAGCCATGCGTTTGCAATTAGTTACCCAGACCACTATTTGTAGATAGAAAAGAGTAGTGGGCCCAGGACGCCCCGGGGGTCACCAACAGGAGAGGCCGGGGGGGGGGAAAGGTGGTGGTGAGGAGAGACGCTGAAAGTCCGATCAGTAAAGGGGGGAAAGGAGATCCGGGAAAGAGCCAAGTCCGTGATGCCGGGGAGCAGAGGATTTGTAGCAGGGGGGAAAATTGGCCCCGACGTGTCAAAGGCAGGGGAAAAATTTCTGGGGGAAAAGCACAGGTAGTGGCTTGAGGTTTTGGGCCTTTGCTAGGTCTTTGGTGATTTTGGGTTAGGGGGGGTTTTCTGTAAGTGGGGGGGGTCGGAGCCAGATTCCCAATGGGTCAAGGAGGGGAGTTGGTGAATAATGAGGGGGAAAAATTTTAAAAATGGACGTGTTGTTCGGGGGGATTTTGGGGGCGAATAAAGCATTTGAGAGGGGGGCGATAGTTGGACAGACAAGAGGGGTCAAGAGTGGTTTCTTAAGGATGGGTGTAAAGGTGGGCCATGTTTTAAAGGTTTGAAGGGAAGAGCCAGGGGTTAATGATAGTTAAGAATGGGGAGGGCGGGGTTTAAAACCCAGCACTAAGGCAGGGAGGGGTTTGAGATGGCAGTGGGTCAAGATTACGGGTAGTGATTTTTGGTTTTGGACAGAAAGGGGTGGAGAGGTTTTTCCTGGTGACAGTAGAGAAAAAGTTGGGAAGGGTGTGGTGAGAGCGGGTTTTGTAGAGGTGGGTTGGGGACACGAAGGGAAAAAGAGATAGACAAAAGGGGACTGTGGGGTGAAGTTTTTTCTGATAAAGTTTTGGACTTAGTTAGGAGTGAGGGGGCAAGTCTTTTTTCTGCTGAGAGGAAGATGGGGGAGGGGGTGCTGGGGGAAAGGGAAAGGAGAGCGTTGAAGGTTTTAAAACATTTTTGGGGGTTGTGAGACAGGGGGATATGGGGGGGTGAAGTATTTCCTTTTTGGCTGATGAGAGTGCAGTTTTAAAAATGAAAATGCAGTGATTGTTTGTATGAGGCCCAGGTCGTCGGTTGGGGCGGCTTTTTTTTTTCCTGCCGGGGTTCGGCAATTCTGGAAGGGTCCCCGCTGTTTTTTGGGGGAGGCGGTTTTTCCAGGGGTTTTCTGTTGGTTTTGCTGTTCTGTTGTGGTGAGGGGGGGCGACCATGTCAAGAGTGGAAGTGATTTTGTTTTTTGGGAAGGGAAAAAGGGGGGCTTTCCCTTCCTTTTGGGTCAGTAAATGGGATTTTGGTTTGAGAGGGGAGAAAGGAATTCAGAGAGGTGGGGAGGGTTAAGGTGTTGTAAAGGTTTTTCTACGGGGGGGCAGTGATTTGGGGAAGGGGGGGGGGAGGTTTGGTGGAAATTTGGGGGAGAAGGGGGAGCAGATTGTGGTCAGGATGGGTTTGAGGAAGATTGGGGGTGGTTTGGGTAGAACAGAGGTGGGGGAAGATGAGGTCCCGTGTGGTCCATCTTTATGAGTGGGGTCCAGAGGTCCACGGGGGGAGGGCCGGGAAGGGAAAAGGGGGAGTGACAGGATTTGTTTGTATTTTGGGGCAGGGGGTGTCGATTGGGATGTTGGGAAAACTCCCCTGATAATAGTGGGGATGTCATGGAGGAAAATGAAAGGGCCCCGGAAGCAAAGTGGTGAGGAAGGCGGGGGCAGGGCCCGGGGGCGATAAAAAAACCCGCCACTTTGGGGTTGGGGGGGAGTAGATGCGGACGGGGTTTTCACCCCGAAGGAGGGGAGGGTGAGGGAAGTTTGTGGGGGCGGGGGGAAAAAGGGGCCCGGGGATCTGACAGAAGAAGGGCCCACACCCCCACCAGTTTACTTCCAGAGCGGGGGGTGGGGTAAACTGAAGGGGCCCCCGTAAGGAGTGCAGCAGGGGGGGGTTGTGTCAGAAAGGGGTTTTACCCAAATTTCTGTTTAAACCCCAAAAAAGGTTAGGTTGCAGGATTTAAGAGGTCAAAGGGGCAAGAGAAGCTTGTTTCTTACAGAACGTGCATTCCAGAGAGTCCAGACATGGGGAAAGGAAAAGCGGGGGTTTAGGGGGGAATTTGGGGTTTTTTATTTTTAAGGGGGGGGGCGTTTGTGGGTTCTTGGTTGTAAGGGGCAGGTGAAAAAAAAGTGGGGGTGTGTTGAGGCGGTCCGGGGTTGGGGGGTATGTCCCCGCAGCAAGAAGGAAAAAAGGGGCGTGGAAAAGGGTGTGTGGGGATAGAGCCCAAAAAGGGGGTTTTGTAGGTTTTTTGAGGAGGGGTTTTAAAAGCCCGTTAAAGAGGTGGGGGAGTTGAGGGTTTAGGGGTGGGGTAAAGGGTAGGCGGGGGAGAAAATGGAAGTCGGGGCCAAGTGTGGGTGTGTGGGATAGCAAGGAGTTTGGGGACAGGGGGGTAGTGATGATGTGGCATAGAAGTGCATTTTGGGGGTGGTTTGGCTAAAAAGCAACTAACCAATGTGTACCTTAAGGTCTTTCCCTGTTCATTTCGGTTCAATTCGGGTAAAATTTCTGAAGTCACACTTAGGGAAATAGCACTTAATGATATTGCATCTATGGTATTGCATCAATGACCGGTCAAGAATAACCTAACAGTCACTTAATAGTAAACTATTTAGATCAGATCCCAGTGTAAAAAACAAGAAGTGGGGGGGGGGATGTTACTGAGCGAAGGTGATTTGCAAGTGAGAAAGGTGGGTAGGGGCCTCTTTTCGAAAGTAGGATGCAAACAGTTTTTTAAAAGCAAAAAATTTCATAACATTACTTTTAAAAACAGCCAGGCGGGGGTTTAAGCAATACGAGAGGATTGCTTGGGTTTGAGCCCCAAAAAACATTAGCAGAAAGTGGAGGATGGGAGTGGGGTTCCAGGGAGAAACAACAAATCTCCAAAAACCCCTCACGCAATCTCCGCTCCCACAGGACCTTCTTCTTGTTTCCCTTTATCAGCCCCTCACATAACCTCTCCAAGACTTCTCCCGTATTTCCCCCATATCTGGAACTCGCTGACCCAACACTCAGACTCCTTCCTTTTTTCCCCACTTCAAAAGAAACCCAAAAAAACCCATTTTTTCAGGACTGCCAAACCCTCAATAACCCTGCTGCCATATCTACTCCGCAAACATGTCTCCCCCCCCCTTTGTGTCTCTCTCTCCTCCTTGTAATTGCAAGCCCTCGTGGGCAGGGTCCTCTCTCCCTCTGTTGTGCCAGTTGTAAGTCACTCATCGCTATCATTGTACTCGTTTGACATATTATGTATGTAAGGCCCCCCCCCCCCCCTCGAATGTAAAAAGCGCCAGGGAAATTTAAGGGCCCTTTTAAAAAATAAATGATAATAATAAATGACAAAATCTGCATGAAATGTCCTCTCTTCACCCCAAGGTGGTTAAAAAAATGCTTTTTTGTCCCTTCAAACTATGCAAAAAACAAGCCTAAAGGGGCCCTGAAAATGAATGTAGGTTAATGTAAAGATGTACAAAAGACTTAATGTTGATCAGCATCAAGCAGGCTGCACTCACATGTGTTTTACTAGTTTTGGTCTATGCAGTAATTTATTGTTGTAGCTAAATGTGAAGAAATTACAGGGGTTGTACAGGATATCAAAAACACGGCTGCTGTCTTGCAGAACCAGCACAACATCGATCAATACATTGTGTTTGGTATTGCAGCTCAGCACTTCTTATCAGTTGACAGGTATAGTACTGTATTACTATTTTTGGAAGAAAGCAGCGGTATTTCTTGTACAACGACTTTAAAAAATATTTAATACAGTCAGTCCTGCATATAATGGAATATCTAGAGGGATTTAAAAAAAAAAAAATAAAAAAGTTTTAAAATAGGCATCCTGTCCTCACCTGCAGTCTTATCCAAGAAATAGGCCAGTAGGCAGCGCATGACTGCTTGATGACAGATAACCAGCACGTTCTCCTGACGCTCCAGCTCCATTATGACCGGTTCAAGACGCTGCACCAGGTCCTCATATGACTGAAAAGTACATAGTTTTGTTACTTAAGCGCACAATTAGCTTTTCTAGGATATAACAGAGGTAAACATTAAAGTGACTTTAATAGAAGAGCAGGTTAATGGCATGAAACGAGTGAACACCCTCATCTCCCCTGAACTAACATAGGTACATCTCCAGTATCATAGGGCGCATGGGCGTACCCATAAAGGAGCGATTCCTTTACTGTGCAAGTCAGTTCTCCCTCAGAAGTAAGAAAACTCTCCAGTACCACCTAGGGAAGGAAACTAGCTCTGGCTTGGCTAAAATTCCTAGTCATGTTTCAAGGCCTTTTAATGGGTGATGTTGAGTTACAGAAAACGTAACTAACAGATGGCTTAGCGTTTGCGAAATACGTGCCCAATTACGTATTTCACAATGTTCCATTCAGTTTTCATTGATTGCAATGTATCTGAACAACGATACATATTTTACATAGGTTATTGTATTGCGCTTTACGGATCTGTCCAAAGAAGTGACATGTCCCCTCTTGATCCATTTCATGCATTTAAAAAGCCAGTAGAAACAATAAGGTACGTTTTTGCAGTCCAGAAAACATATCCAAACACATGCCACCTTTTGTGGTACCTATCTGGATAAGTTTTAGGTATTGTAAAAACGTATTCAACATGCCGTGTGCACATACCCCAAGAGGGTTATCCGGTGAAAAAAATAAAATAAAAAAAATTATCTATCTATCGATACACACACAGTACAGACCAAAAGTTTGGACACACCTTCTCATTCCAACAGTTTTCTATATTTTCATGACTATATAAATTGTAGATTCACACTGAAGGCATCAAAACTATGGATTAACACATGTGGAATTATATACTTAACCAAAAAGTGTGAAACAACGAAAATCTGTCCCTTTTATTCTAGGGTTTTTCAAAGTAGCCCCCTTTTGCTTTGATTACTGCTTTT